>JACCGJ010003950.1:0-23139 GCA_013407085.1 Atriophallophorus winterbourni | reverse complement strand
TGAAGCCGAATCATCCTTCAGGAGGAGATAGTCGCACAAAAGTAAAAGTAGAGTAATGGATGTGCATCACATGATCATGACGAGTTCATGCTTCGCAGCGATCAAGCGAAGAAACACTCCGATTTGGGAGAAACAATTTCTCCCGCAGCGCTCATGTCGATCAGCGGTAGTTGCTTGACCTACTTTAGACTGGATAATCATAAAAGGAGTCGCAGGGAAAGAAGTCTGTCTTTGCTTGTATTGTCGAGATAGGGTAAAGAATGACAGCAACGTATCGGCCAAAAAACATACCGATGAAAGTAATGTGATTGAAAGAATTTGACCCAGAAATCGGTTTCGGACAGCTTGTCCGGGACCAACTCCTTGTGACGCTGCCAAACCATCGGGTAAGCACGGAAAATCGCATCGATTGTGTCATGCGTGAGGCTGTATTTGATCCCATTGGTTCCATCAGCTTCCGGTTTTATGTCGCTTAGCAAATAGTTCGGCACGCCGACCAATTGTGGTCGATCGCAAAGCCGAAAACTGTGGGTTATTTTAGGGCTGGTTGTGGTGGTGTTTGAGCCGGGGTCGTTCGACGGGTGTGGATTGGCTGGTGTGGATTTATTTGGACTTGACGGTTTGGAGTTGGCGAATTCCGGTCTGTCCCAAAATTCTTCGGAGCTCAATATTCCTGTGACAACAAGTTCTTTGTACAGAGACAGCATGGCTGGATTGGACTCGAGCAAACGGTATTTTTCTCTCATCTCAGAATGTGCCTAGGATCGATACAAAAGAACAAACTGCGTTGAATAGGGTGCGAAAAACGCAGAGGTACGAGAAGCAACATAAGTGTGAATAAACATCACTTTGCTCGAACTAACTGGGGCCTGTTGCATTAGGGGATAATCGCAAACCATGACTTCCGGGATGTGCTATCGTGCGGCATTTCTGAGCTGTACGGCTAACATCGTGCTAAATTGATTGGCCAACGGTAGTGAGCTGCATAATGAAACACGCTAGAGTCTCACTATCATTACTATTCCCCCCCTCATATCCGTTTAGGCAAGGGCAACCTGCCAATATCTTAGCCCACGTGCAGTCTCAGACTGTGCGGCACTTTGCCTGGATCAGACTTGTGCTTTCATACCATACCATATGATTGGTCAGTGTGTCGTGTATAACTAATCATCGTATGTGTCCCATTTTAATGAGCATGCTAGCCGATGATGTAAGGACTGAACGAAAGTGGGGTATGTATGTATGAAAGCACTTTGTCTGATCCAGGCAAAGTGCCGTACAGTCAAAGACTGCACGTGGGCTAAGATGCTGTCAAGTTGCCCAAGCCTAGACAGATATGAGGGGGGAATAGAAATGGTAGTGAGACTCCTGCGTGTTTCAGCATGCAGCTCACTACCGGTGGCCAATCAATTTAGCACGGTTAGCCACACAGCACAGAAGTGCTGCATGATTGCACATCCGTGCATGAAATCTCGAATCCAGGTTAGACTACATGGGGGCAGAGGTAGCATTGAGTTGCCATCGAAATATCAACATTCTAGTTATTTGTAAATCCTTAAAAGCTAGCTTTGATTTTGTCCTTGAACATCGGAGTTTGTTCTACAAACCGAGCACCAGACGTGGCTTTACATTCAAACTTCGGTTAACAAGTTCCGGGCTCACTTCATACTATTTCTCACAACACAAAACATGTCGCCGTTTTGAGCGAGAGGTAGAATAAAAATAAAACCGGTCAATTCACAAACCTTGTCTTTAAATTTGGGGAGCAGATATTGCAATTTCTCCTTGACACTGTTACGCATTTCAAGCTGCCGTTGTCGACCGGCTGGGTCCGAAAAATGGAACGTGAACGATTCCCCGTTGTGCATGAGCAGCTGCAATTGAACCTTTTCTTTTTGTTCCAAGCTAATTCGTTGCATACGAATGTCTTCGAACGGCGCACTGATTTTGAACGTGTCCCACGTTTGGTTTCGCCAAGCGACGCGGCCAGAATTCACGTACAACGTGCCATCAACCTTTTTGTATCTCACATGCTCCACCATCAACAAGACATCTTCTTTTTGCTTCGACATTGCTGGTGTGATACGTATGTATATAATTGGCTGTAAAACAGAACGAAATTGTAGAAAAGCACGTGTATGGAATCAAGTGAAGTGTCTAAGTGCATGGTTGGCCAGACATAGACAGGCACAAGAGAAGAATACTATGATCATCATGAAGCACAAGTCTGGAGCCAGACAAAGTGCAAAGCAATATAAAGCAGGAAAGGCAGATAAGCAAGCACGCGAAAAACGAGCAAATATCAGCATTTCTCACAGTCCGTGGGCGCTTAGTAATAACACTTGCTTGCTTGTAACGCGATGCTGCCACCGAATGCCAGCAATCCTACACAGGCAACGGGTGTTAAACCAGAATGCCGACGGATATCTTCCGCTCGGATAGTCCAGGTTTTGCAGTCATAAAGTAGTATAGCACGCCCCACTGCGTTGTACACTCGGCCTTTAGTATGGAATGAAACATCGCGTCAACGCCAGAAATGGCGAGAGTTAGCAAACGCTACACCCGCTTTGCGAACACGTTGTGAAAGCTCGTTCTCGATACAACTACCAAGGTACACAGATCTGTCGACTAATTCAAGATTGACATCGCACACAGTTAGGTTTGAAAGAGAGCCGCTCCATTTCTGGGTAAGTGTTTTACATTTTTAGGCGTCATACCTTGAAGATTCAAGTGCTGTCCAGGGCTTGTTGCATTATATGAGGGTAATCTCCCAGAAGTGCGATGTCCTCTGCATACTCTAGGTAAGTAGCTCTCTCACCCGGGAAAAGTTCAACACCTGCGCCCACCAGACAAGAGTCTGGTAGACCACCCCTTTCTGGCAACTCCCTGCTGCCTTGCAGGTCGCACTTGGTTGTGCAAAGGCTAGAGAAGCTGACTCGAACAAACGCCGAGTGGTGCTGGGGACGCCGCTTTGTACCCAAATTCCCAAGAACCTTCATTGAAGCCGACTCATCCTCCAGGAGGAGATAGTCGCACGAAACGAACCAAAACCAACCAATCAGCTAAAGCTTTCGATATGACATCGTCGATCGCGAAGTTAAAAAGGAACGACGAGATAGGGCAGCCCTGCGGCATCCGCTGGAGATATTGAACGAGGATGACAATTGTCCGTACGCTCAAACCCTGTCCGAGGTTTGGCAATATAATGATTTTAAGATCCAAATATATATCTCGGGCACTCCATGTCTCAGCAGACAGTTCCAAGGACTTTCGCAATCGATTGAATCGAATACCGCTCGCATGTCAAGGAATACCACGATAGTTGGGCTACGAAATGCGCGTCGTTGCTCCAGTAACTGACGCAGTGATCTATACCTCGACCGACCGACCCGAAACGCAGTTTGCTACTCGGGTATTTGCTCTCCCCGTTTGGTACGCAACCGGTGAAGCAGGATGTCGGCCAGTACTTTAGGGGCTACTGAAATGAGACTTATATCGCGATGATTTTGACAGGAATCGCGCCGTCCCTTTTTGAAAATCGGAGCAATTACTGATTCTCTCCAAGGGATCGTAACGCGTTCCTCAGCCCATATGTTGGCGAAAATCGCTTGAAGTTCGCAAACTAACGCGAAACCGCCATCTTTGAACAATGACGGAAGCAAAGCATCAGCACCTAATGCCCGATGGCGATGGATTGAGTCGAAGCCTCGAGAGAAATTGACCATGGGGTACAGTGTACCGTATTCTCGAAATTAGTGGGTGCAGAAGACCAGTTAAAATTTGATTCAAAGTGTTATGCCAATCGCTGCATGTGTTTGTGCAGGTTAAAAACTGGCAAACCATCTGCTTCACGTAACAGCTCACTGATGCTTGGTCGCCTGCTTCCAGTTTGGTATGGTATGAGAGCACAAGTCTGATCCAGGCAAAGTGCCGCACAGTCATAGACTGCACGTGGGCTAGGATACTGTCAGGTTGCCCAGGCCTAGACAGATATGAGGAAGAAAAACGAACAGGAAATAGTAGTGAGACTACAGCTTGTTTCAGCATGCAGCTCACTACCTATGGTCAATCAATTTAGCACGGTGTTAGCCGCACAGCACAAAGTACTGCACGATTGCACATCCAGTAATTCTGATGAGTTGAAACAGTTTTCAGAAATTGTCTACAGCTGCCACAGATTCCATTTCCGTAGCCTTAGAACTCCACTCACTTTCCTTCTTGGTTCTCAAACTGACAGCCAGTTTACGTTTAATAAGCTTTCGTGACGCATCATGTATGCTATCAGCAGAAAGAAACCGACGTTGGTCCATTAGTTGGAGAGAATTCGCAGAAACCCCGTCTTTAGCTGCACGGGAAGTCAGTCCACAACTATCCAACGCGGCTGTTTCCAAGTTTTGTATCCGACTCCATTGTTCATCGATACAATCTTTGGGAACTACAGAAAGATGCAAAACTCAAATTGGCCTGAAACCCTCGGAGAACTGGGAGATCATTAAGCCTGGCAACATTTCTGCGTTTCCCACCAAAACGCATCGAGAGCTTAGCACAGACTAACGCATGATCGGACTCCAGACAGGTGCCCTAGTATGAACGGCAATCTTGCACACTCCTTCGCCATGGGTAGCTGATAGCAATATGGTCAATTTGCGTCGATGGAAATTTCCAGGTGGAGTGGAAGTTAGTGCCGGCCAGGTAGAGTCAGTGCTCCGAGCACAAGATGAGCAATCTTTCGCCACGAAATGTTCGTTTAAAGATAGACGGCCCACACGTGCGTTCACGTATCGATGCAAGTCTAATGAGTACTTGTAATTTTCGATAGAACTTATCCGTGGCAAGTTAAGAGCTACCATTAGTCGGCGCATCGGTAGCAACCACAAACAGGTTGGGGGATTGATAGCGACATCGGACTTTCTTGCACGAACCCTGCAGTCTTACTGCACAAAGGCGACCGTCGATTGGGATGCATTCTAACAGTGCGACCTCAGATTTCTCACGATTCCGACACCAACTTAACCAGATACCATGGCATCGTCATCGGTGGACAGGCGTGAATAGTGTGACGTGCGTAAGTTCGAAGGATTAGGCAATCGCGTGTTTCCGACAAACAGCATAAATCGACATCGAGGCTATCAAGTGTGCGAGCCAAGGCTACCTGTTGTCCGATGATAGATAAAATCAGTACATTAAACTCCGCTAAGTTGAATGGTACGCGTCATCATCATCATCATCATCATCATCACAGACAGCATTACACCGGTAGCATGTACCGAGGTTTAATAAAGACATTGTTAAATCTGGGAATCAATTGTGGTCTAATATGTATGGCGCAAAGCATTTGTCACTGAGTTGTAATAAGAGTGGGTAACATTTCGAAGGTTTCATTTTCCTCAAACGCTTTAACGAAGCGCTATCTAATAGACAGCAATAAGTGGAACAGATAGCAGTTTTCAGATCACATAAAAGATATTTGTCATCTATATTAACCCTTAACGGTCGAATGGGGCAAATTCGGTACACAAAATTTAAAGGTATATGATAGGTTAAATTAGACAGATCACTTTCGTATGGCGGGGGTATCAGAATCGGCACACGTTCTGCTCTCGTTTGGTACGCGTTTGAGACGGCTGAGTTACGCGGCGCGCCAGTTGTCAACAAACTTCTGAAGTGAGGTGACGCTTGTGAAATTTCGCTCCCTGCTTCATTTTTCTGCGTGCAATGGCTGAAAAACATTGTAAGTATATACATTGATAATTTTTTGCTTCATTTATAGACATCTTCTGAACACATTCAACATATACACAAATGATGAAATATTTTTTTATGCGAAATATGACTGTCTCAAATATGGGACATCCGGCATGTGAAGCTATACAAGAGCGTGTCCCAAAAATGATACAACCGGCACTTATGTTCCCTAATCTCATTCAAATGTTTAAAAAATAATGAAATGACACGTTCCAAGAAGAAAGTACCGTTGTTATCCAAGTTCAAGAAATAGAAGACAACGAAGCTTTTACGTCTGTAACAGGAGAGGGCTCATCCAGACAAAAAGGGCAGCGAAAACAATTTCACAAAACATCTGGTCCGAGACATCTCAACAGTGCACGGAACTCCAGGCGTTTTCTAGACCTCCATCCGATCACACTGCAATATTAACCCCTTTGAAATATTATGCAATGTATTTTGATGATGACATCTTGAACCTAATTGTTGAGAAATCTAATTTGTATTCTGTTCAAAAGATGTCAATAAGCCATTGAATCTGACCAAAGAAGAACTGGAAAAATGGTTGGGCCTTGTACTGTATTTCTCAATATCAAAGTTATCAAATACAGGAATGCACTGGGCAAAGAAGCTCTCTCCTCTCACTGACTATGCAGCTGAGTGCATGTCTAGAGATAGATTTGAAGCCATGAAATCAAATCTTTATTTAGCTGATGACACAAACGCTGGCAAACCTGGAGATGCTGATTTTGACCCAATGTTCAAAGTGAAACCTCTAGTAGAACATCTGAGAAAGAAATTTCCAAAGCTAACCAAAGAGGAAAATCTCTGCGTTTATGAGCAAATGGTACCATTCAAAGGCAGATCAAGGCTCAAACAATACCTGCCAAATAAACCTAAAAAATTTGGCTACAAACTTTTCGTACTCGCTGACGATCGTCGGATGATGTGCGATTTCATCCCATATACTGGGAAAATATCCCCCGTCGATGATCCCAACGTCCCAAACATCGGTGCTAGCTCCAATATTATGCTACATCTTGCCAAGACCATTCCTTCTAATGAGAACCATCTTGTACTTTATGATAACTGGTTCACCTCTGTGCCCCTTCTGCAATACTTGTCAGATGTGGGAATATTTTGTTGCGGCAGTTAGACTGCCACGATTAGCTGGCTTACCAGAAAACATGAAAAATGACAAGCGCCTAATGAAAAAGGCAGGCTTCCTTTGAGGAGAAAGAACTGGTGAAGGGACATTCAAGTGTCACCCTGGTTCGCTGGTACGACAACAAAGTAGTCAATTTGGTGTCTACATTTGCCAGGGCAAATCCTCTATCAACTGTCCGCAGATGTCCATTGAAGTACCGTGCCCTGATATTGTGAAACGATACAATAAGTCAATGGGTGGTGTAGATTTGGCAGACCATCTTCTTTTTTTGTATAGAATAGGCATGAAATCAAAGAAAGCTTATCACCGTCTGATCTATCACTTCATTGACATGGCTATAGTTAATTCATGGCTTTGTTATCGTGGAGACTGCAAGAGGCTTTCTCTTCAAAAAAGAATTGCTCCAGCTTGCTTCCTTCAAACTTGAGTTAGCTTTCACCCTTACCAAAGCTGTAAACATTTGCTTGCCTCCTAAACATGGACGTCTATCTCTAAGAGGTGAAGACGCTAGCAGCAAAAGAAGGTGTGGAGCCCCATCCAACGATGTGAGGTTGGACCAAGTGGCACATGTGCCTTGTGTCGATAAAAAAAGAAACTGATGCAGGTTCAAAAACTGTCGTGGAAAGACGAAAATATTCTGCAATAAATGCAATGTCTACTTATGCTTAGACATGCTTAAGAACTGTTTTGCGGCATTCCATGGGTTTTGATCGGAATGACTGCATGCAGGAAATACATTATTTTCTATTCAACCTATTTTCTACCTTGTGTGTGATTCACATTTAAAAATTTAATCGAGAAATCTTTTTTACCTTTTGTCTCATATGACTATAGCTGGAAATCAATGAAAAAGGTGCCAGCACAGGACGATTGTACCGAATTTGTCTCAATTTTTTATTTTCCGTAATAAAAATAAAAAATAAAAAAATTGCACGGATGTGCAATCGTGCAGCATTTCTGTGTTGTACGGCTAACATCGTGCTAAATTGATTGGCCAACGGTAGTGAGCTGCATGCTGAAACACGCTGGAGTCTCGCTACCATTTCTATTTCTCCCTCATATCTGTCTAGGCCTGGGCAACCTGACAGTATCTTAGCCCACGTGCAGTCTCTGACTGTGCGGCACTTTGCCTGGATCAGGCTTGTGCATTCATACATACATACATACATACATTTTCCGTAATATATATAAAAACTAAAAATACTTTCTGTCCCCATATAAGGAGAGCAGTTTCATCACAAAAATGCAGGAGAAAAAAATTATTTCAATGTAAATCATAATTCAGGCAGTTAAGGGTTAGACAGTGTAACATTTTTGAATCTTAAGTCTGTTTGACAAATTTCGGTACAAATTGATTCAACAAACTTGTTAGTTGAAAACAATTTCTGCCCTATGTATTTTTACGTGATTCCTGAACTGATCAGTAAGCAAACAAATTTTGTTTTCAGTTCGTATGTTATTCGTAATTCCCATATTATTCTGTGGCTTTTGTAAAGCTATGTACCGTTAAATTGAATTGAATTGTCGATGTTTGAATTATCATTCAAAAGGATAATCAATTGTTGCAAAGTTTGGCAAACCTGAGTAACAAAAGAATTACTCTTCTGAATTTTATCTAATTCGGATGCCAAATTTCGTAGTTTATTTAGAATAACGGAAGTGTTCTGATCGAAATAAAAGGAGCATTTGTTCCAGTTCAATTTCAAGTTGCTTAGGGCTGAAGGTTGCTAACAGCCAATCACGCGCCTAAATTTCCTTCGACGGTATGCGATTGAGCACCAGGCACTTCGAAATTGAGTATACAGTTCGTACGTTTCACACGTTCTTGTTTCGAATATCTGGAAAGTAAGGTAGGGGTTCTCTTCACCAACACGGTGAGAGGTCATCTATTCAGGAAACAATGCAATAATATGCGTGAACAATGTATGATGTATGAAATCACTAGCACAATCGAGGCAAAAGTGTAGCAGTCATAGAGTGCATGTGGGCTAAGTTGCTGTCAGGTTGCCGAGGAGTAGACAGATGCGAGATGGAAAATGAAACAATGTTTTTTTTGTTTTTCAAGTTTTTTTATTCGACAATGTGAGGAAATATGGTAGGCCATTTAGCGTCTATTTCCCTATTAAAGCACGGCTAACACCTACTTCGGTGTAGGCAACCGGGTATTATCATGCCTACGTTCAACGATGCCGATGACAACGCTTTGTACTCCCCTTCTCGCTTTGTACATCTCATTGTTTATGTTGAACGGCACTATATCCGTATCAGATTGTGCAAATATAATATTAATAACACCGTGCTAAATTGATTGGCCACCGTTAGTGAGCTGCGTGCGATTACACGCTGGAGTCTCACTACCATTTCTATTTCTTTTGTCATCTGTCTAGGCCTGGGCAAGCAAAAAAGTATCTCAGCCCACGTGCAGTCTCTAACTGTACGGCACTTTGCTGGATCAGGCTTGTGCTTTAATACATACATACATTTGTGAGGTTTACTATACAAACAAAGAGATTGTTCCAGTTGACCACACGGTTACTGAAAATGTGCTCACGAGCGAGAAACCTGGTCTAATCTTAAGAAGTTTCATAGACTTACCCCTTGTAGATGTTTAAGGGGTAAGTTTAAAGAGTTCAGTAATATCACCCGTTAGACCTTGTAGAATTTTAAAGTCTTCTATAAGTCTAGGGAATTTTGAGTAGATTGATTCGTTTCAAGATCGGTGTTTTAGTATACATGATTAGAATAGTATAATATGGAATATTATCCAAAGGATCGTGAGATATTTAAAACGTTTTGGTGAGTGTGAAATATTTGAGAATTACATATTGTTTTCAAACCACGCGCGAAAATACAACTATAGTTTAGTTCAGTTCAGTTCAGTTCAGGTCAGTTCAGTTGCACAGGACAGTAAAAAGCGAACGAGCCAATCGAGCGTCCAGAATTTCTTTCGGTGGAAAGCTGCAGAGAAGCAACCACCACTGCCAAAGCGTTTATTCTTATTGTGATTTGGATATCCTTGCATAAATATCGGGGGAGAATTCAGGAAAAAGCTTACCCCAGATGCGGTCCAAACCCTGCTTAAAACTTGCTACAAAACGGCAGGATATAAGTTCTTCTGGAAGCCGGTTCCAGAAATTAAGCACCCTATTCCAAAAATTTACCACCCAGTTCAGTTCAGTTTACACAGGACAGTATGTGGCTAACGGGCCAATCGAGCGTCCAGAATTTCTTTCGGTGGAAAACTCCAGAGAAGCAACCACCACTGCCAAAGCATTTTTTCTTATTGTGATTTGGATATCCTCGACGATCGCACCGAAGCCAATCGAGCGTCCAGAATTTCCGTCTGTGGAAAGCTTCAATGAAGCGCCCACCACTGCCAAAGTTGGTTCATTTTTCTCTGGTATCCTCGTCCTGCGAAGGTACGTCCGATGTTTTCCAAGCCGTCCTTTGGTCCCAGAATTTGTAGCTGCGACTGAGAAAAACGGGAAAGGTTTCTCTTCTCCAAGCCGGTGAGAGGTTAGCTATGGAAAATTGGTGCGTACATTTAAAACATGACATTTAAATCGAAGCATTATATAACAGGATTTTTTAAATTGTGGTCAAGACCATATAATTTCAAAATGAACAAAAAATGGACAATTCTGACGACAGATAATCTGTATATTCACGGGAAAAAGTCTGGGAAAAGCCCAAGCCACAAGGCATCTAAACCCCTTTTGAATGCACCTATTGATGTGCAAGCTATTAGTTCCTCAGGCAGTTCGTTCCAGAAGCTTACCACTCTCTCACTGAAAAAGTGTTGCCTAAGATTCAGACGGCTGTGGTTTTTCGCGAGCTCCAATGTATGTCCTCTAGTTGAGGGGTTGATAGCTCGAGAGAACAGGATTTGACAGCCCTCGTCGCCTAAACCTTTCAGGATTTTGAAAGTTTCTATGAGGTCACCCTGTAGACGCCGACGCCGAAGGGAGAAGAGACCTAAAGAAATTAGACGTTCTTCGTAGGGTTTCCCAAACATAACTTCAACCATTTTGGTAGCCAGTCGTTGGACTCTTTCTAATAGTAATATGTCCTTTTGAAAGAAGGGGCTCCAGGCTTGCACGCAGTATTCTAAATGCGGCCTGACAATCGCCGTATATAAAGGGATAAACACTCACGGCGTTCTACATGTCAGAACGGATTTAAGCCTAAAGAGTTCTCCTCTAGCTCGTTGTGCAGCGGTGGCACACTGCGCAGCCCATTTGAAGTCCGCTGTTACGACTATACCCAAAATCCTTAATCCTCTGAATAGATTGAAAGTCGATCCTACCGTTATTCGCAGTTACTGTAATTCTGTCGACTGCTGCAGATAACAGATGACATTTACTATAGTTCAGAGGAAGATCCCAATCCTGCGACCATTTAATGACCTTTTCAATATCTCTCAACAAATCACCGTGATCACTGGATCCGGTGAATTTGACATCATCAGCAAACACGTAGCAAGGACATGACAACTGCGATGCCAGATCATCGATGAAGATCAGAAACAGTATTGGGCCTAATACTGAACCTTGTGAGAGCCCACTGGTAACTGTCGCGAATTCAGAGGTAGTATCGCCTACACGGACCTGGAAGGATCTATCACGAAGAAAACTGGTTATCCAGTCGTAAAGCTTACCAGATATGCCTTTGGCCGAGAGCTTCATCCCTAGGAACCTGTGACTAACTGAGTCGAACGCCTTACTAAAGTCCTCCGCGCCTACCATCTGGTCTATCCGATCTGATGGCTGTATATGTCGAAAGAAGATCAACTGGAATAATGTCTGCATCTTGAAGCCAGGTCTCTGATATACCTAGGATCCTAGATTTACTTTTGGAGGCTTTCTGCATTAATTCCAGCCATTTCCTACGCACGCTGCAAGCAATTGTGTATAGTATGCTCACAGCATTTCGATGTACCCCGCCGAATTTCGGACAACCTTCGGGCGCAAAACCCGAGGTATTACCAAGCTTTTTGGTATGTCCAAATTAGTGCTGTGTGGAACATCTACGTCGCTGGAAGGTTGTGGCGTAGAGGTTCTTAACGCAGAAGCGTTGAGCGCATACGAAGCGAGGCTTTCGTTTGCTGCATCACAACTTAGCCAAGATTCGTCCCCTATATTTTCTACCAGCATTTGAGCGTTGTTGATTGAAATATCCGCTGTTGCGGAGTTATTCAATCGGGGCTTATCAATGTTGCTCTTCGGTTTTGCTACTTTGCTACCCGAACGCTGGAACGCAAAATAATTTGCTGAAACTGGGCGGCTATCTGGCACCAATCTATACAAACCATTTGTATTGCTATGTATTTGGTCGCCTTTAGAGAGAAACAGGTCTCTGTATCTCTGGTTTCTGAATTCCACCAAGATTGGCCTTGCTTGGTTTCCTTTCTTGTACAGACCGATTCTGTGTACCCGAACTATCTGTAGATTTGGCATAAGGTCTGCTAGACGCAGTAAATTTTGTACGCATTTGCGATCTTAGCTGCGTCGTGCTTTAGCCTCCTGTATAAAAAGCTCTTGCTGGTTATGGATCAGAATGTTTCTGGTCCTGGTTTTCAAACTTTTCCCGGGAAAAGAGCCTTTTCTATGCAACGCTCGCAATTAGCTGCGGATTGAAGCCAATGGAGAGTTACTCGTCGCTAAATTACCGACACGCGGCTCGGTTTTCTTAATTGTTGGGGAGCGCGGTAACTTTCGAGCTGGCTGGCTCTTTTTCATCGTTGTTAGTTTTACCCTGACTTCAGTTCAGTTCAGTTCAGTAGGCACAGGACAGTAAGTGGCTGACAAGCCAATCGAGCGTCCAGAATTTCTTTCGGTGGAAAGCTGCGGAGAAGCACCCATCAATGCCAACGGGTCGATCCTTTTTCTCCGTGTGGAACCTCTAATGGTCGTAAGACTAGGAGAATATAGTTGGGGGAGCACCGCGCTATAATCGATGCACTGCCAAAATGTAATTTTATTTCTTCTCTGTTTGCAATCTCTGATGATCGCGGTGCCAGGCGCTGTAGTTATAGGATAGTAGTAGGACAGCAACGCGCAATGATCGATGCTGGAAAAAAAGAAAAGGCAGTTTCTCTCCACCAGCAGGGTGAGAGGTCAGCTGATGGAGAATCAAGAATAAGAAGATTGCTACAGTGAATAGCGAGCAAAATGGAGGACAAACAAAGCATGGTAATCATGGGATGTAATAAGAGAATAACTCACCTCAGTCACGGTCTAAACCCTGCTTGAAAGTTGAGACGGAACTACAGGAGATAAGTTCTTGAGGAGCTTCCTCCAGAAGTCGACCACCCTGAAGCTGAAAAAAGTTTTTCACAGAATCTAGTCGACATCGTTCCTTAGCAAGCTTGAGTGCGTGTCCGCGAGTGCCCAGCTTAGGAGTTAAGGTGAACATGTCATCTGGATTAACGCCGCTTAAACCCTTTAAGATCTTAAACGTTTCAATCAAATCACCTCTCAAACGACGACGCTTAACAGAGAAAAGACCCAGAGCCCAAAGGCGATCAGCATAACTTTTCCCACGTTGACCCTCAATCATGAGTGTTGCTAGTCGCTGGACGCTTTCAAGTCGAATGATATCCTTCTGGTAATGAGGACACCTCGCCTAGACACAATATTCCAAATGCGGCCTGACTAACGCCTCGTAAAGTGGCAAGAACATGTCGGGACTTCTGATGGAAAGCACCGACTTCAACCGAAAGAACACATTGCGTGCACGTTGTGCTGCAACAGCGCATTGGTCCTCCCATTTGAAGTCAGCTCTAACTGGAACACCAAAGTCCTTAACCCGCTGTGTGGCGTCAACGCTAATAGGAGTACCTGACACCTGGACTGTGATCATGTCGACCAGAGCAGACAAGAGTTGGCACTTATTGAGGTTCTGTGAAAGGTCCCACCGTATGGATCAGTCAATGACGCGCTCGAGGTCGTGCATCAGAGTATCTTCATTCGTTGAACCAATGAACTTCACGTCATCCGCAAAAATGAAGCACGGGCACTCCAAGATAGGCGACAAGTCATCGATAAAAATCAGAAAGAGCAGCGGACCTAGCACAGACCCCTGAGGCACCTCGCTTATCACCTCCGTTTGGATCGACAACGTCGATCCTACTCGTACTCTAAAGGTCCTACCCGTCAGAAATGAGTTATCCAAGCAAGTAAACTACCCCGTATGCCTTTTGCTGCCAGCTTAGTTTCTAAAATCTGTGGCTGACGGAAGCCAAAGCCTTGCTAAAACCTAGGTAGAGCGCTTCGACCGGCTTCCCTTCATCCAACCTTTTCGTAGCAATATTGAGGAAACTCAAAAGGTTAGTCAGACAAGACCTCCCTTCAAGGAATCCATGTTGAGCTAAACTAAGTAGAGAATGCTGGCAGAGATGTTCGCAGATTTTGTCGCGTATAAGTCTTCCCAATACTTTCGAGACGATGCTGGTCAGGCTGACTGGCTTATAGTTACCAAGACTTGACCTGCAACCCCCTTTGTGTATTGGTACTACTATGGCTTCTTTCCACTCACGAGGAACCATTCCCGAGTGCAAACATGAATTGAAGAGCTCACATAGTGGTTCTGCAAGCACTGGGGCGAGAGTTCTCAGCATAATTCAGTGGATGTCATCCGAACCCTCAGCCTTGTTAGCACGAACATCAATAAGAGGTGAAAATTGCTGAAAATTCGTGAACACGAATAAAGTCATTCTTCTTCTTCCATACACCTCCGCCTCATTAAAGGACAAATCATCTAGTGCAGGGACACCAGATGGAAAGTTAAGCAACTCAGACGGTGTGAGTAAAGAATTATCCCTTCGCTGAACGCTACTGAAAAACTTTGAGAAGGCTGTCGCCTTAGCTAGGTCACTATTAGCTACTTGTCCATCCTCCAGTTTTAAGTCACCGATGTTTACCCTAGTTTTTCCTTTAGATTGCGCGTAACTGTAAAACCTTTTCGGGTTGGATTTAGCATCCCTGGCTAAGGATAACTCAATCTTCTGTTTGAGCACACGCTGCATTTTGACACAAGCGTTTCGGGCGGTTCTGTAACGGACCCACGAGTCAGAGGTGAGCGATAGCCTATATTGACTCCTTGAGCGATCACGGTTACGAATAGAACGACGAACGCTGGGAGACCACCAGGGTGGCCGCTGGTGCTTATTCACGCATTGCAGTGTAGCATGCAGGTCTTGTAGCCCGTTAAGAAATTTGCAAATTCTGTCCCAGTTTTCAGTTACACTAGAATCACTCGAGAACAGAAGGTAAGATTTTGATGACTGTAAAAGTAGGCCCCAGTCAACACGCCTAAAATTACGTCTAGGGCGCGCAAGAGGTTTGTGAAAACGCAACACCGCTTCGAAGCCTAACATTACGTGGTTGCTTTTGCCAAGAGGGGGTAGGAACTTGACATTCTTGACAGCTTCTAGCTGAGACGACAGCACCAAGTCAAGAGTGGATGGAGTGCATCCATCGCGGAACCTAGTGTGTTCGTTCACGTGCTGATGTAATGCATGATAGTGGATCCAATCGAGAAAAGATGCGGATTGCTCAGTGAGTACCCCTGAGGAAGCTGACCAGTCTATGTCTGGGAGATTAAAATCATCTAGAATGAGTACGCTTGGGGCTGATTAAAACAACCCGTCAAGCATCTCAAGCAGTTGACTAATTTCTCGCAGGGTTGCACAGGGCGTGACGTAAAAACAAGCAATCGCCAGTGCTGACTTGTAGCAAGTCAGGACACTAGTAACAACTTGGACATTTTCAATAGCGAGTGATAACCCTGGGCCCATATTGTGCAGACCATATTCAAGGAAAAGAGCCACGCCTCTGACTCTTCTATCGACAGGTCTATCGCATCTGATGACAAGATACTGTTTGCTGATACTAGCTGGTACAACATCAACCGCAGACAGCCAGGTCTCAGACAGCGCTATAACCCTCGGGTGTAGCTCGGCTATACGAAGAGAAAGTTCAGTCCACTTATTTATTATGCTGCACACATTAGTGTACAACACAGTGGCAATGGATACGCGCGCTTCTAAGCTCAGTCGTGCTTTGCTCTCGGTCGAAGCACCCGGGGAAGCTGCACGTTTTTGGCGTACTACTTAATGCAGGAGAAGCAATATCGTGTGCATCTTGCACGACGGTAATGGAACGTTGCCTAACTATTGAGCCCTCATTTATAACATGGGAGCTGCCACTAGAAAAGCTTGACTGACTCCATTCGCCATTCAAGCTAATGGAACGTTGCCTGACTATTGAGCCCTTATTTATAACATGTGAGCTGCTACTAGAATGGCTTGACTGACTTCCTTCTTCATTCAAGCTAAGCAGATCATCATCGTGCGCACCTGATAGCAAGATCATAGGTGATGCACACTCCGGTACGATCGTTGTTGTTTCAGTGGCGTTCGGCTTTGCTTTAGGCTGGAGGGGAGCAGATGACCCTACAGCTAAGTTAATCCCAGTCGGAGCTACAGTGTACTGCCTCCTATCAAAAGGAGGGTTTTCATGTTCTACTTGGAGTTTGTCTAAAGTGGCGTCAGTTATGTGTTTCGCATTAGACAAAAACACGTCGTGATCTGCCTGAAATTTGAACTCGACTAGGACCGGTCGAAGCCGGTTGTCCATCTTCCATCTACCCACACGATAAACTCGCACCGTGGGAGTGGAAGGCTTCAGCCCAACCATGCAAAAGAGATCAAGGATACACCTGCGGTCCAAATCTCTACGAGATTTGGATTCCTTGATGAAGGGTTCGGCAAGATTGAAAACTAGTACATTACGAGTTCTATTTTGAGGAAGTTCCCAATCAGTATCAGTATTAGTATCACAGGGCGATGGTCGACCAAGTCGAAACGAGTGCCCAGATTCTTTCGGAGGTGTGCTTGAAAACAATCGCCACTACCAGGATTGATTCGTAAGTAACAAAGGCGTGTGTAACTGTGAATGGAAGATGGGAGAGGTCTTATCACCGAAAGGTGAGAGAGTTGATGCATGTTGCATGTCCAATCAAATGAAAAAACGATGAACAGCAGTTTATTTCCACAAATACAAAAAATTGAAAAGAAACTCTTTTTGTTTTAAATGGTTTTTCGAATATTTTTGTGTTTTTTTAATCATAAATATGGAAGGATTTAGTCATAAGGGTAATGCTCCGGGAAGAGCACCTGCCACCGTTCGTCCAGCCCATGTTTGAACGCAATTACTGAAGTTTTCATGATTAGTTCTGCGGGATGTGAGTTCCAAGCGTTCACTATACGGATGCTGAAAAAGTGCGTCATGGATTCGAGCCTGGTGTGCTGTTTACTTAGCTTAAGACTGTGTCATCGTGTACCAACCGAAGGAGTGAACCGAAAGAAGTCACCGAATTCGAGACAACTTAATCTTTTGACAACCTTAAAGGTCTCTATAAGATCCCCATAACTTGGCTCCTCCTAAGTGAGAAAAGTCCTAGTGTTAATAGACGATTTTCATAATTGGTGTTTGCTAACCCCTCGATCACGCGATTGGCCAGCTTCTGTATCTTTTCTAGCTGCATGATTTCCTTCTGGTAATACGGCTTCCGAGCCTGGATACAGTATTCTATATGTGGCCTTACTATTTGCCTTGTAGAGTGGCAATAGCACCACAGCTTTTCTGAGAGTGAGGGCTGAACTTAGTCGAAAGAGTTCCTTCCTGACCCTTTGAGCTGCATTAGCACATTGGTTAGCCCACTTAAATTTTGCGGAGACTAAGATTCCTAGGTCCTTAGTAAACTTCACCCTACGGAACTTTGTGTGAGCTGAGGGCGTAGACACAATCATGTTGCCTGCCAGTGTAGAGAGCAAGTGACTCTTATCTAGGTTAAGGGGAAGGTCTTACTTACCCGCCCATGCTGTTACAGCTTCCACGTCACTTATCAGATCGGTGTTATCCGACCTACCGACAATTTTAACGACGTCAGCAAACATATAGCAGGGTGAGCGCAGTTGGTTGATTAGATCATCAATGAAAATGAGGAAAAGCAACGGCCCCAAGACTGAGCCATGGAGAACCCCATTCGTTACCTGCGCACTTGCGGAGTAAGTATCATCTACCATGACAGTAAAGGAACGGTCGCTAAGGAATGATCGAATCCAGCCCAGAAGGTTCCCTGATACTCATATGGCTGAGAGTT
Source organism: Atriophallophorus winterbourni (assembly GCA_013407085.1). Taxonomy (NCBI): domain Eukaryota; kingdom Metazoa; phylum Platyhelminthes; class Trematoda; order Plagiorchiida; family Microphallidae; genus Atriophallophorus; species Atriophallophorus winterbourni. The sequence continues at coordinate 5,081 of JACCGJ010003950.1, read as the reverse complement.
TGAGAAGCAAGAGCCTATGGTTGACTGAATCAAAAGCCTTACTAAAGTTGAGATAGGAGACGTCCGCAGCTATACCATCATCCATCCTCTTAGTAACCTCGTTGAGAAAGCTCAACGAATTTGTCAGACATGACCTACCTCTCAGGAAGCCGTGTTTTGCGCCATTTAAAAGAGAGTGTTTGGTTAGATATCCACATGTTTTTTGCGGATCAATCTTTCCGTAACCTCACATAGTACACTAGTAACCATTTAATGACCCTTTCAATTTCTCTCAACAAATCACAATGATCACTGGATCCGGTGAATTTGACATCATCAGCAAACTTGTAGCGGGGACATAGCAGCTTAGTTGCCCGTTCATCGATAAATCTCAATAAAAGTATTGGACATAGTACTACACCCTGTGGGACCCCACTGGTTGCTTTTGCGAATTCAGAGGTAGTGTCGCCTACGCGGGCCTGAAAGGATCTGTCACGAAGAAAACTGGTTATCCAATCGTAATGCCTACCATATATTTCTTTGGTCACAAGCTTTATTCCTAGGAACATATGACTCACCAAGTCTAAGTCCTTAAGAAAGGCTGAGTAACAGACTTTTACCCGTCTGCCTTCATCCAGTGTCTTGGAAACTCTATCTAAAAAGCCTAGAAGATTTGAAAGGCACGACCTTTTTAGTAAAATCATGTTGAACCGTGATTAATGATAAATTGAGCACGAGATTTCTGCCCAACCGGTCCCTCGAGGCTTTACATTATACCCTAGTCAAGCTTACCGGTCAGAAATCCTTAACTAGATTTGCGCAATCTCCCTTTGAAATAAGTACAACATTGGTTTTCTTCCAATCATCTGGTCAGATGCCCTTGCAGAGCGATTCGTTGTATAACCTACAGAGGTGTTACTAGTACCTTGGCAATTTTCTTTATAATTTTTGGATGCACGTCGTTAATTATGGCGGATTAATTTCCAGCTAGATTCTGTGGTACATAAAGTAATGGGAGAAAATGCGTCACAATAGTAAACTGCCTCGATCTATTTGTCGTTTCACATTGTTTGAATCTTGCACAATTCGATTACTTTGATCAAGATAAACATTAGCTATCTCGCTCACAGCACATAAGATCTACACCAAACAATCTCTTAATTTCAGTTGCAATTGATACTTTTCTACTTAATAAATTTGAATTCCACATCATAACGAGAAATGGATAAAATTAATAACTAGAAACTGAGTTTGACAAGACTACGAACACAGCTGATTGATAGTAACAATTAAGTCTACGGAAAGCAAATTTATCCATTCAATATCAGGTTATTATAATAATGTATATACAGTGAAACCCAGGTAAAACGAATCTATGGATGAGAGCAAAAAAGCGGAATTTGTCGCAAGTAAAACGCATTGTCAGTCATGAGATTTTGCCGCCGATTTTCTGTACACGTGTGAACAATAAAGGAGTGTAGGATGTATTACCCTTGAGTATTTCTGCATGCGTGTAATCCATTTGATGAATTAATGATGCTACTGCACACGGATTACCACATTAAATCCAAGTTCATGTTATTAATAGTAAATTTAGTATAAAACGAAGTAGTTAAAACATCTTGCACACACACTGACAGTCCAATCTCACGCTTTCATGAAGTAGCTGGCGATGCTGTTGGACAATTTTTGACACAGGTTGATCACCAGAGGTTTGAATGTCATTTTCAAAAAGTCACGTACTGCTTGAAGTGAACATCAGAGAGCCATCATTCTGGATTTTTGAGCACTGGCGTGGAAGTATCCAAGACTGAGGTGAAAACCTGTCGGAAACAATTCTGACACGTTTCTCCAGGCGGTTCTAGCGATGACGATGGCATCTAGCATGCTCAGCTTGAATTCGTCGCTTTTTTGTTAGGCAAGGAGGATTAGGTATTAGGGAGTCACAGCCTTTTAGTTAGCACACTGTAGGCTAGGCTGCCTGTGTCTCTCCAAGCTGTGTTCCAGTTCTATTCTTAGCGCACTGCAGGTCACTCTTGACGGATCGATGTGTGTTAAAGGCAAGACAAAGCGATTTCGTTGTTTGTATGAAATTTATTGAACAAACAAAGCTGTCAAAACATGTACAGTGTTTGTAAAAGGCGAGATCAGTAACGAACAGATTCGTTGTATATATGTTTTAAATAGTCTTACAAAGAAGAAATTTATTTTGGAAAACATGGTGTGTTCGTTCAACCCAAGAACTCGTTTGAAACGAGTTCGTAAGAGTTGGGTTCCTCTGCACTTGGATAAACCCAGTCATGCAATGCATGATCAATGATAATACGTGTCTTGCGGTTGCATTATTTTCCGCTCCTGGTTATCAGGATATACTGTTCTTACACTTACACGTACGTGAATATTTTATACCTTGTTGGAGTCACCTCGAAATCGGCTTTCTGGAAATACAACTCTCGTAGCGGTATTCAATAATACGAGCGAATTCTGATTTTTTGTGGTTTTCCTATATTGGATCTACGCTTGCAACGATGCTAATAGTTTTCAATTCCTCGAAGGCATTGATGTCATCGAAAAGATCTTATTCTTCGCAATCGACTGATTATATATTCAGAATCGTGCGATCAACTACCTAAGCGTCTCGCCGGATTTAATTCTGGTTTTGCTCTTATTCTGAACACCACTTTTGTCGCGCTCACGATACTCATCATCGGTCGCTCGGCAGAAACACTGCTTGTGCACACACAAATGAAAAGTGCTGCTCACAACCCTGACCTGATGACCGCGAAAAGAAAACATAGCGCACCGGGTTGCATGTGTACGGTTTGCTAAAATTCGGTAAGTCCAAAGTCGAAGTCTGTCACGAGTTACGATTGTTTGTTGAAAGTGTAAGCAAAATGCGTCAAATCGCTGACTTCGGATTTGGTATCGATTATTAATGGAGATAACTGTCCCAGTGTTTGTTACGTTTGCCAGGTTTGTGAGGCAAAACCAACAGCGACATCTTCGGAGGCGAGAAACTTCTGAGCATGACAATGAGACACGACTAAATGGACTGAAATCCAGTATACAAAACTAAATGATCTATTACAAAATGTCATAAGGGCACCATCGTTACCCGATTTAGAGTTTACCTCCAAAGAGCCGATAGAAAATCCATCATACTTGAACAGACCAACATTTGCGGAGATAACTTCGCAGATGATGACACAAAGGATATGTGTTCGCCGGAATCAGTGACTCCGCAACTTAACGGATACGAGAATGGACATAGCAAAACCATTTCTAATACAACCGACTGAAATTATAAATCAAAATCCGCGAGTATAAACCTTAGTCTTCATGTAACAACGTGACTGAGCCACGGAAATCGCTGTTCAAAGCTAAGCAAAATCATGACTTCGTCGAATGTTATAAGCTCTGTAGTCTGATGATAATCGCGCAGTTATTTCCTCATCAAAAGATCAACTGAACCGCCACGCCAATTCTCCTCACGAAGATGGCTCTCGTGTCTTACGAACAACGATGCAATCTGCGGTAGACGTAGAAAACGTAATCTTGAATGCTTAACTTCTTAGATGTGTTCCAGAGTCACCATGTCATATCCAAGAAGCTCTACCACGGTTGGAGCGAAGGTCGTTGAAGAAATCTCGACAGAAAATAATCCGATAAGTGTTTTATTTCTAGGTGTTCCGGAAGATGCTGCTCAAGAAAAGTCTGAGCACGACCTCAAACAGTAGAAATACCTGGCCGAAACAATCGGTATTAAAAAGCCTTACTTGTGGATGCTTTTATGATACCGTGCTCCGCCAAATATAAAGGGCAAGGTCCTAGCCCTTTGAAACTAACCTTAAAAACAGAAATGACCGATCTTATTAAACGCGAATGGAGAGCTAAAAAAGAAACCTACCCGGAAACGTCAAGTTGGACGCAAGCAAGCGAATAGTACCTATCCCTCCATGTCTAGTGATGCTGTTCACAATGAATATTATGCGAAAGCTCCAAAAAACTTGAGCATTCCGACTCATCGCGAGTCGGACCAATAGCTACATTGCACGATCCTAAATTGTGTAAGATAAATACGATGAAGTACATATATACGAATGCTCAGTGTTTAACCAACAAATTAGTTAAACTATGTGAGATTTGAAACAGACCTCAACCGATTTGGAAGCAGTTACAGAGACTTGGTTCCAGCCCTACATGACTGACGCTGAGCTCTCGATTACAAGAAAATATCACTACTCCGACGCGATTGTGGAGTTGCAATCTATTTCCATGAACGTTTAGCACAGTTTAACGTCCTCGATCATCCTGACCTCAGCCTTCCTGATACAATGTGGTGTTCAGTAAATCTAGTGAATGGCGACGAATGTACGATTGGCATAATTTCCCGCTCGATATCATCTAAAAGCTGTTTTAAATGATGAACAAATCAAATCCATGTATAACATCACAATCTGCTAGACTATTCAATTGCTGATAATGGGTGAATCTCCCGTATCTTTCTTCAAGAAGTGAATAGTTCCTGCATTCGTTTGAACAAAAATTCATTGAGTTATCGAAATTGCTTCACTACACAACCACCTTGATCAGCCAACTCGCAGGCGGGGTTTTGCCGAACCTTCATCCCTTGACCTTATCTTAACAAATGAAGCAATCGCAGCAGAGGATATTCAATATCTGGTACCATTGGGAAATAGTAGCAATGCAGTGCTCGTCGTTGATTATGTATGTCATGTGGAACGATTGAGCGAACAAACAAAATACTTCTGGAAAATTCAACTTTAATCCTTAAATATCACTCACTAGGATTCACACACTCATAAATTTGATTTCATGGATTTGGACTCATATTACATTATATTTTCAAATTATTTGAATTCGGAGATGGACGAAAACTCTTTTTTACTACACAAATGCAACCACAACTACCAGTTTGTTATCCGGAGTAGAACTGAAAAATAATTAGCTATAAAGAAATACTCTTGGTTAACTCATACGAATTTTTATACGGAAGCAAATTAGAAACGATTATGTACGATACGGAATCACGTCACGACTCTGGTAAGAGAAGCTCGAGTGTAGTTCCAATGGAACTTGCT
>JACCGJ010003949.1:0-21655 GCA_013407085.1 Atriophallophorus winterbourni | reverse complement strand
CGTAGAAGATAGAACACGAAATATGGTATCGAAGCTTGTAGCTCAAAGTAGTCTTTGCAAGCATAAAAACTTCGTATGATTTTTGGTACTAAGGAACACTTTGTTTGCGTCTCATCCCGTCAAACTGCACGATAGAAAGTTGTGAATTCCGATAGATATCTTTGAGTGGTACACGGGATCATTTCAGCGGTATAAATCCAAGCAGATGAACGAAAATGTAATCAAAATTGTCAGAGTAACGAAAAATACGTCGGCACAGTAGCGACTTCATCTGTATGAGTGTAACGAAATAACGAGTTTGAGCAGTCTTTTGTGAAGCCTATCAGATTAACCATTTCAAAAATACCCTCCCTGCTGACGTACACGAATGCATCGTTAAATTAAATAAAACAGAGCGTATAAAAGCATACGCTGTTCCCGACATATTCTTGAAGTTTTCTCAGAGAGAAGATCATGCCAACGGTTGATCTTCTCTTGTAGCCAAATCTGTAAAATTCAGCAAACAATTTGCTCAAAACATTCTAAATGGAGCTTCCTCTGCTATTGTTGCAGTCGTGTCTATCACCCTCATTTTTAAATGGCGTGGTGATTATTTTCGTATATAGCATCTATAATGGGACACACTCTTCCTGCCAGCACTGAAGAAGCAAATGGTGAACAGGTTGTAATAATTCTGTTTTTCAGCATTTGATGATCTCAGGTGGAATTCCGTCGTCACCACGGGCCTTCTGAATCACAAAGCGGTTGATTGTCCTATTGAGCTCATTAAGAGCAAGGGGAGTATATCGTTATTCAATGGTCGACAAACACTCGACATTTCCACGTACAGGCGGTAAAACCGTACTCTCCCTAGATATTGTGAGATTGAAAGTGCTCTACACATTTTTCCATCAGCTGATTTCTGACGACAATCTGGTTACCAGTTACATCATTAATGGGATCAGTTTTAAGTTTGTTTGGATCAATGGCTCTTTTGATCTCATTATACATACCGTGAAACTTTCTTATATCGGCAGCGATTTGTAAACTGAGTATAATTTCAGTCATTTTCGCATCGTCTTGTAGTCTATTAGACCTTATTTCGAGCTGGTCTTTGAAGTCGTAAGTTTTCCTCTGTTGGTATACTTTTGAGCATCGAGAATACTGACGGTTTCACATACAACACAGCAGTCATCTAGGATGATTTTGCTTCCAACCAGTCATTCGTTCGATCTTTATCATGGATAAGTGATATTCCGTCAGCTTCGTGGTTTAATATATAAATGAGTGGATTTGAAACTTTGATCATACCATTCTATTTAATTTGTGCACAAAGTTTGATGGGTCACACACAGTGAATAATATATTGTGTGGCGATATTCAAAAGTAAACGAGATAAATGTTAACACTATGAAACTGATATATGATGCTGGGTTGTTAACATTGAATTGGGATTGCCAGAATCCAATTTTTGATCTATGCAATGTATATTAGAACAGGAAGCGCGGTGTGAGTGCGATTTAACTGGCGTACTCCTCGCCAGCCTACTAGAAATGCTTCAGGATGCTTTACGTAACATTGGTTTAATATTGCTCAAATAATCATAGTAGTACAAAAATGTTTTCGAGGTTTGTTCTGTTTATACATTGATACAATAAATTTGGGAAATGTTGTCGTTATTTTACCTCATCTATTTCGAGTGTCCTTTGACAAAATTTAACTCCGCCAAGGACGGTCCCAAGCCCGTCTGAGAAAGGAGGAAGGTTTGGCTTAGGGCTAGCAACCCTATCCCGTAAAACCTACATTGCTACGGAAACGAAGACAACAGGTCCGTGGCTCGGTCATGTATGCAGGATGGATCCCAGTTCGCATACGAAGGTAGCCATTCACTGGCGTCCGCAAGGTAAACGAAAAGGGGACGGCCCAAGGAAACTTGGCGCAGAACGTTGGAACGCGAACTACATGCACAAGGATTCACGGTGCAGACGGCAACGGAAGCAGCGACAGACCGGAACCACTGGCGTGAAGTTGTCTTCGCCTCATGTGCCACCCGGCACGGATAGGGCTGAGTGAGTGCATGACAAAATTTGCCCAAGTATTCAACAAAATACTGTCATGACAAAAAACGAAATTTATTTCACTTTTTTTAAAAAAAAGTGCGTATAATTAATTGAAAGGTTTCATAAATTATTTTTTTGTGAACCACGACAAACAGCGAAAAGTGTTGTTTCCAAAAGCAAATGATATTGTCTATGTTGGATTAGCTACCAGGGGCTAGAAACTTCAAATTGCCGGAATGGCGTCATATAGGTCATCTGAAAGAAAAACACAAATGATTGATTAACGCTGTTACGTATACGTTCTCAAGATTTAAAACTTTTCTAATTTTAAAGAGTGCGCTCATATAGTTTCGCTCTAGAATGCATGACATTAGTATGTTAAGTCTTTTTGCAGACGGACCACAAAGGAATTGATTTGTAAGAAATATTCGCACGCATCAATGAACGCATTTTCATTGACACGTTACATGAAACGTTGACGTTGATAAAAATCTTCATCTCAATCAAAGTTAGAATCAAAATTAGAAAGTAGCGAATGCTTGAATGCCATAAAAATCCTGAAAAGTAATAAGTCTGGATAGATAGAAAAAATAGGTCGGATAATACCTGCTAATATAAATGCATACTTGTTGTCGCAAACAATAACACCAAGCAAGATTTTTTGTCCCTTGACACCGCAATGTATCAGGAAAGCTCATAAAGTCATTTTTATAATTTCAAAATTAATTTAACATCTCAAAAGTCGCTTAATAACATACTGCAATGAGTCAAGCTTTTTTATGGCATATTATCATGTTCAATGAAAACTCAACATCTATGAGTTTACCTTGCTGGAAACTGCTTTAACAGATTACACGAACTTTCCTTACATTCGAAATGCATTTTAATTTTTAATTGATCTCAATGCATATTCCTCTTCCATCTGGGTGCACCGAGATCATAGTCAATCATAATTATCCAGAAAATGCTTGAAGAGTTTGAACGGGGATTATCAAAATTTAATTTACATTATGTCGTTCACTAAATGTAAGTCGGATAGCGATTTGGCGAGATTTTTTAACACAATAAAATGGTTGCGTATATCTCTAAATTGTCTTACTAATAAAGTCATTGAACAGGGGATAACGAATTGAAAATATGCATCCATTTTGACCAGCGTGCAAAATCTTTGTAACTTCAAATAAGAAAGATTGACTGTAATGTGGTCCACGTGGTGTTATTGTTGATGAATTCGGATCGATGAATAGGAAAATCTTGATCAGTTCTTGATGTTGGTGTTCGACATCGGACAGCCGGCACGCAATGTTCTGATTCACAAATTTCCCGGAGATCTCAAAAACAAAATGAATAATTACTTGGATTCGATCGTAGAGTGTGAAATGGCATATATGTGATGAGATTGGACGCGATTGCGTAGGCTCTCGAATCTATGTAAACCCATCTTACACCCAAGTCATATTTTACTCGTATGTTAATAGGGTTTTTTTTGAAAACAAAAAATAATTTCATATATTAATAATTTCAACAATTTGAAATATTTAATCCAGACGATTCATTTGCCTTTTGACACATTCATTTAGAGAAAATAACTAGGAATTTAAACATAAAACGTGTGCACATACATTAGTTATTAACATTTTCATTAATAATGCTTACCCAATGGCATATTGTTACTTTTGTTTGTCCGAGCACATTGATCTTCGTAGCTCGTACAAAAACGACAATGCCTGGAAAAGATTATATCGCAGCACTATACTGACAAATCATTCAAGCAGAACGTGAGCTGATTCTCAGTTTATTGTTTAGTGGTTCTCTAATTATTTGAGTCAATCGTTGACTATCATTTGCACCGTCAACTAATTTGGTCGTTTGATAACAACGGACATGAGAATTTCATGAATCGCATGAGGCTGAACAACACCGCACTACTTTGTTTTTGGCTTTCACAAAAGATATCACACTTACGTTCTGTGCAATTTGTGATCAAACAGGTTAGGACAAGAATTATAAACATTATCCAGCCATGTTGTAGAAAAAATTATGTAACATCGCTGTTGTCCTCAATATTTTATCTTCCAAATGATAAGCAGCGCATGTTTGCCCATTTATTTGGACGGGTTTTAATATACCATTCTATCTAACAATTTTAATGTATCCAAATATGTTTTTTATTCGAAACCATACACATGATCTAAATACTTGTGTAGAAGTTTGATCAAACCGGTAAATGATTACATACATCAGGGACATTGAAATTGTCAAAATTTCGTAAATTTCTATTTTTCCTTCGATGAAGAAATCCATGTTGTTATAATCGAATGATTTATTCGGAAAAACGTTTTTTACAATTTATATTTCCTACTTTGTTTTCGATTTATGAGAAAATATGTAGAAAATGTGCTAGCTCTGTTGGCAACAGCTTTATAGAATGTTTTCGAATGTGGGAACAAGCATGCAACGTTATGCTTGCGAAAGGATATCCATTTTAAGATAATGCGTTCGCTAATTGCATGGTGTGAAATCGATATGAACATGAAATACAATATAATTCAATCAGCATTGCAATCAATTGAACTCACACAATCTTCCAGAAACCACCGGTAAATCTTCGAATGTAACGTTTTAAACATAATGCTTTGAATATAAATTGGAGTATTATAAACAAGGGAACTGATAAAACCCGATTTATGTTCAATCGTTTGCAAGTCGTTTTAAAATCCGAAAATAATTTGTAAAATGTATCGCGATGTTCACATCTCTCGGACGATATTGTGAAAATTGGTATTCTTATGTTATATTTGAGTTGCGAGTTGTTTGCGTAAAATATAAATTAAACAATTGTGCAAGTATTTCGAACATAGAACTCCAAAGCATTTGATCTATAATTTTGATATGCACAAACTATTCAATAATATGTACTCAACCGATATGACTGACAACTAATGAATATGTTGTTGTATCCACTAATATTATGCCAATACCTTATGCATATTTCATAATTCTGACAAGCTCAATCTATTGAATAATACGTACACTCACCCATATGATTTAAAACAAATGTGTATGATGATGTATCATGGAACAATATTCCCTTAATATTCTTTATCAAACTGGTAGGATGAAACCTATTCAACTTACTCGTTATGGCACGTAATCTTAGATGAAGTCAAAGATCTGAATTTACAAAAATGAATGCAAGAAATTACCTTTTAATGTCAATGATTGTAGCATGAAAATTTGTTTGCATTGAGTGCTTTCGGGAACCAAGGTTTCCTGTAGCGAATGTAGCATCTGATCGATATTCCAAGACGGCTTCTCCTGCATCCACAATGCTGCATCAAGGATCCATTTTGTGTGATAACGGTCGATACGTTGCATGCGATCATTGCAAATTGTTCGCTGCGGTACAACTTTGGTAATAGCATTACGCAAAACCTGAATAGATTAAACAGTAGATTTAAAAAAGACATTTTTCGAAGCAATGATTCTTACAGGAATGATATTTCAAATTGCGCTATAAATGAGGGAACACGCGTCAGTTTGCAATGCAATCGACACTATATTTTCACTTTAATTATGTGCATCAAACGTTATGCTGGGTAAGAACATATTTGGTAGGAACTTGCTTAAAACTTTTCCAATTTTCAAACTACCTTATTGTCGTATGTTTAATTTATACACTATTAGACGCCGAAATGTTTGGTAAATTCAAACAAATTGGTTAAACTTGTATTCTACACATGAAAAGCTAAAATTTCTATTATAAATCGAAAATAGATCGATTCATTGTAAAGCGTAGAGTGGGATATTGTAGGTGATAATATTAAAATCAATCAGAGGTAAAGTTTATAATGATAAACTGTTCAGTGGGGTTGATTTTTGCTAGGAATATCACTTTTACGTATCACAATCCATAGCGTATTATATTTACAGACCAATTAATGTAACACTTGTTAACACAAACAGAAAAATTAAAGACTAACGTACATTTTCGCAAAAGCTCGTTGGATCCCTGATGACTGTATAGCCCCGTATGTCTGATATAAAAAGCAGGATTTATGTCCGAATGAATTGCGAGGAAGGTAGTCGGGGCAAAATTCAATAGTAAATAGTGTAGAAAAATCATACACATCACGGCCATAATTTAATAAATAACATCTTTAATTGTTAACAGACATACATGTTAGAAAATGAAATACAGATATCACATAATTTATCCAATCATATCAACACAAACAATCACAATTCAATGACATTTACGTTAAATGCCTGCAAATTAGCAATGTCAGAATGTGACTCCCATCATGACAAACGCGAAAGGAAAGGAAGAATATTTCCACCTTTTAATGAACAGAGGAGTGTTAAGGAAAAGTGGCTTTATCATGGTCTCCATTTTTTTATGGAAGCTGTCATGCACTCAACGGTTGAGAATATTTAAAATCAATTTGAGAAATATAACGGTCTTTGCAGATGACAGTTGTCTGTATTGTTTCGAGTATCGCGTGAAGACTTCAATGTAGCTTGTAGTAGTTGTGTCTCGCCAACTCTATTCAAATAAATTATCATTTAAGGCGCACACCTGACATTTTTGAGACCAGGATAGTCAGCGTTATTTCATCGACACTCTCAGTGTCGCGTTATGTTTAGTTAGATTATATACGGTCGCATAATCCGATGATCCACATCACCAGCAATGGACCCGTTCCGATGAGAATTACAATACAGATGGTGCCACATTATTGACTAGACGATAGCTTGAGCACTAAATGGTAGTTAAGCATAACCAGCTTCTTCAAATCTGTTTGGTTAAACAACTACTATCAGCATCTTTCAATAACGTCAGTGTTATTGATATATTCCAGAATGATTATTTTTTAAATAATGTTAAGTTATATGAAAATATTCGGAAGATTAGGTATATTCAACTAAAATATGTTTATAAAAACAGAATCAGAGTGGGTTTGACAATTTGAATATATAATGACATTTGGTTGCTAGATGGATTCGAAGTACAAAGTAAAATAAGTGTATGGTTTTTTCGCGCATTTTAAATAAAATCTCAGCTACCATTTTGATGCATTTTATTGTCGTTTTTACTTACAGACAACATTCGGATGAGCTGAAATAAACAATTTTATATCAAATTAACCACAAAAATTTAACGTCGTTATAGATTGGCTCTTACAATCGTACGATCCGATGTTTATTTCGTGAACGTTGCTGATTCTTCGGATGGTGGAATCATTCAGCTCTCGAATACATTTAATAGCCCTTAACCATACGGGTTCAAGCTTCGTTGGTTTGGGATTCATCTTCACTTTTATTCCGTAGGAAAATGCCCCTGGAATACCGGTACGGAATTTCTTGATGCCATCAGAAGCGTTCGCGTAACGAATAATATCCTTCAGTGAATATATACAATATATGAGTTTAATGCTAATCACGGAACCAAGAAATGAATTTAATAAATATTTATCTAAGACGGTGCGTGGATAAGTGCAGTGTCCCGTATGTTGTTGTGAAGATGGTTTACAAATTCCGTCATATTTGATTGCAGCATGCTTTGTTAAATGAACATATCTCTTGTGATGACATATCAAAGGTTATGAAGCCTACAAAGAATTGCCGAGCGATTGATTGCTGTTGGTATCGATGCAGATATATCTTGACATTTTATGAACTATATTTTTTATACTTAAAGTTTCCATCCTACTGAGTATTTTAATCACATATAATTTATTGTTCACAACAAGCATATTGGCCTAACAGGAATATATATATGTTCTAATTTAGTATTGTGTTAAATAATATAATAAATCTGCTCCAATTGCGTAAAGTATTCAAATATGTTTGCATATTAATTATTATTGTTTAGCATCGCAATAATTATTTATCATTTTCACGTAGAGAAATATACATAGCACTTTTTTCCATGGGGCAAACAATTTTAATATAACACAGTGCAAATGTTCATTCACCCGTTCTTCATGCAACGAAAGTGGCCGATTTCCCACATCGAATTTCATTTCTGCAATACGTGAATGTTGCTAAAATTAACTTGTTTAGAAAGTTGTGAAAAATATAATGTTTTTCTAATAGCAGAATCATTCGTAATATCTACGAAATATCGGCACAATATGCTAATGAAATCTGTGTTATTATTTTCATTCTATAGTCGTATTTTCAAAACATGTTTAGTATTGAACTTGAATTATATGTAAAATATGGAAAATGTAGCGATCTTAAATCCAATTTACTTCAAAATATACAAATGTTTCATGTATTTCTCTGTTATTTAGTTATTTGTGCACACCATTAAAACGCTATCAAGATACTATACAATCAGCTGATAATAAAACGATTTTCTCCATCCAAATTAAAAAGATTTGTGATAGTTCGTACGATAATTATTGTATTTTCATTGTAAAAATGTAGTAGATCCATTCGCTTTAATAATAGCAAACTATTTTTTTGAGTTGGAAAAACGAAAGTTTCGTTATGTTGCATTTTATGGAACTAAGTTTCATAATTTTTAAATTGCAGCAATTAGAGTTGCGAAAAGAAAATAATGCTTTTAATTTTTATAGGCAGTTCTACAAGACTTGTTTGATAGCAGAACTTCTATTAATGGGTTAACAAACTTTGGATGTTGCTGAAACAATAAAAAGGTCGTTGTCTACATTTTGAACATCACTGTGAAATACTTACCGATATTGCGTGAATTTGGATCTTTTATATAAAATCATGATATTTTATTGTTGCGTGTTTCAAGATTTACCAATGAAATGGGAAGAAACAATTTTGAAAGCAATGAAATTAAGATTGGTAGACAAAATAATTATAACCATTTTTTATTTTCAATATTATTGATTAATATTCAAGTGAAATATTCCCAAATTTGACTCACTTATCACTATAGTTTGTCAGAACAGGTTCGAGACGACAATTTCTGATCGTCATGTAAATAAACGAAAGCTTAGTGCTCGAAGATCCTAATTTGCGTGAATTTGAATAGCATACACTTCGGATTTCGTGCTGCATGTACGCATTAGTTGGTGGACAGAATGTCTAAAATCAGCCTGCCTTTAAACCAAGCCGGTAAACATGATATGCGTTTGTAAGCCGTGGTGGATAATGTTGATACGACCAAGCTGTTCATCAACGGCGATCCGCATCTGTTTTCTTTTCCATCACAACTAAAACATTACCGGTATCGTGCGTTCCTCACTTATTAGGTAAACACAATACGATAATTATCCGCATAGTAACCAAAGGTAATGGCATAATATTATGAACTAACTGTGTTGCTTCGCATATAATACTGTGGAATCACGTCATGTCTCATTTCTTAATGTAAATTTATCCGAATCGTGTCACAATGCAACTCAAGTTATGGATATCAAATTTGTCATATTTATTATATCATATGTTCCTTATTTAAAAGTTATTCACCGTTCCAGTGAAAGTTGAAGAGAAGTTAAAATTGTATCGTATACACTTCTACCTAAGTCCAAAGTGATTATCATACCAAAATATTTGCTTGACAGTATTTTTCGTAACCCCTTTCTATCGATGCAAAAATTCAAGTCTTATTGAAAGTTTTTAGGACAGACATTCCGTGATATTCTTCTTACACCATCAATATATATATATTTATATATATTTACACAATCATTTGAAAATGAAAAGGTGCCACCCTTTTTACTCCATCAAAACTGAATAATTTGCACAAAAATCCATCAAAACTATCGGAAATCTTGATGAATGAATATGAATAAAAATGCATAATATAACCTGAGAATTTATGAAACTATATAATATTTATCATCAATGTTTTGTTTGCATAAATTATTAAAATGCGTTAAGTTAAAAACATATTGCGTACGTATGCGATAAATCATATATATATATATATATATATATATAAATGCTCACTGCTTTGTAACTCGTCATGTAAGGCAACGGCGCAGTGCGTTTTGCCATTACGTAAGTTGACAGCGCAATTTTCGAGCTGATGCAAATTCAAGTGTAAGCCGGACATCGATAATAGCAAACAATTTGTTCATTTTCTTCTTCTACCTCATATTCCAACAGCTCACATTTTGTTGTGTTAGTTGGTTCCTTGAGGGAAATAAACGTTTATTGTTAACAGAAAACATAATTTAAATATACGTTTCTCAAGGTAAAATATCAGTTTAGTCAAAACCGCACTCTGTCAGATTAATCTTACATCATTCTGATCAAGTTTTGCAGTGAGCATTTCAGTACGAGTACATTTTGTGAATGGATTTCCAGAGAAACTGAATTATGAATTCGTTCAAACATTTTGTATTGAAAATGGACTAAACTGCAATGAATATGTGCAGACATATGACAACAGGTTTTGTTTACCTAATTCTTGCTTATGTCAGTAAACGTTTGATCATGACATTCCTGCTACTAACGCAAAGCAATTTATTCCAATTAAAACTATTCACTTTGAATACATTTTGCGTGTTCTTTGAAAAACTTCACCTAACTTCTGCCAATCAATCTCGGATTTGTGTTATAAAATTATTGATATAGCAGAAAGATTCGCAATTGAATCGATTATTCGCGGTCTGTATTATAATACCTTCTGGAAACATAATTGTAGCACAATTCCTACATGTTTGAGATAGATATAAATAATATTATTATCGAATATTCCAAAGAAATTCGTTAATATAGACCTTTTCATTGGATGCAGAGATCAAAACTTAGAAGAAAATTTCATTCTCAGCCGCATATTTACAATCGACTAAATGGGATCTATAACGAAAATGTGAAACCACATACGATTATCTCACACTCCGATGTGGCGTCTTGAAGGTTCAAATGTAGTTTCGATTTGAGTTGCAACTTCGCAGCCGGCCCAAGATCATTCATCAAAAGAGCAAAGTATGCTAGAAGGAATGAAAATCATTAGATTTTAGAAAACAAATAATTTGAGAAAATTGATGTGAAAAAGCATTAGGTTAGAACGGAGCATCAAATGTTAAACGATTACATGAACAAAACATGGAGATGATCGTTAGATCTACCATTTCTTTCATATCTTTGGAACCAATTACTAAAATATGATACCACACACGTTATATTTAAAACTCTATATTTATTATATTTAACAAAGCGTTTACTATTTCGGATAAGATTTAAATTACAGAAAAACAAAATAATTTGCTAAGCCATTCAATATGATATTGCTTCGGGTTTCCTAAATTCATTACATAAAATAGCTTTGAATAATTTTGAAATATGGCGTTTTACCTGAATGAACTGTAATGATGAAAAGTGCTACGATGGTAAGCAAAGACCAGCGCATGTTCAGCATTAGCAAGATCAAAATCAAAAAGTCATCGTGACTAATTTTCATTAACATACTTATTTAAGCATATGGACATTTTGATTGGCTTATTAAAATCATAGTCCGAGTTGATGCCTTTATGAGCGAATCAACTCAATTTGCAAACATGTTTTGCAATTGTTAGCCACACAGATTTAACATTCAGATGGCGAATTAGTTTCAATCTATTGCCTATACACTTGTAAAATGAGGTACACCGAAGGGATTGAGCAAAAAACCTCATTTCCAATGTGAATCATGTGATTAAAATTTACGGA
Source organism: Atriophallophorus winterbourni (assembly GCA_013407085.1). Taxonomy (NCBI): domain Eukaryota; kingdom Metazoa; phylum Platyhelminthes; class Trematoda; order Plagiorchiida; family Microphallidae; genus Atriophallophorus; species Atriophallophorus winterbourni. The sequence continues at coordinate 9,974 of JACCGJ010003949.1, read as the reverse complement.
AATGTGGGTTATTCACATTAGTTTGCGTATGAAATCCTGCTGCACATCCTATTGATGTATACGTGTAGTCAAAGGATAGCTAAATGTGTTTAAGTAACAGATTATTACAACAACGCCTGATGTAGATCACGGGTGTTCATCACAAACGCAAACACATATTTCCATATCTGACGGTCAATATCTTAATATTTCACATGTATTTATTGATAAAATTTTTTAGCAAACTGTAACACAAATTAAGTTAATCATCCTCATTTTACGTCAAAACAAGATTGGAGTAGTAAACAGCTTTATCCGTTTTATGGAAGTTTCAACGAATGAAGTTACCTTAAAAGCATAAAAATCCGTGAATATTATTACCATATATGAGATAAATGTTGAATTTCATTGACATAATCTGTTTTTTCCAATCAAAAACATCATTCGGTTTTGTCTACCTCAATTGGGGTTATTTTCGTTTGTTTGCTGAATCATTTGATGCGAATGAACCATTGATACATTGTCACGCGTTCCTCTGTTTTCAATAAACATCCAAGAACATGTAATTGACGAAGAGCGATATACTTTGCTCTTTATCAGATCTGGCAGAAATATTTTCATTACAACTCACTAGCTTTTCGTAGCAAATGTACACCTCCAATCTTTCAGCAAATAATTTTTAAAGGTTTAACATCCACCTTGGTTTATTTAATCATACTTCTAATTTGTTTTATCTGCTGGAAGCGTATAAATAAGTTTTGTTAGGACAAATCGAAATTACATATTAATATTAGGATTATTCTAAAGATTACAATCGAATTGCCTAAAGAGTAACACGTTTCCCGTAATCCGTTCTAATTGTGCGTGGACTTATTGTCATGAGGTAAAAAGATTATAGGCGTCAGCAAATTTAATGTCCTTGTTGTGAATGTGAAGACGGAACAATTTGAGCGAGTTGCATTCAAAATTTCTGTCAACAACGGGAACAATTTCAAACATGACTACAAAATGTTCTCTCTCGATTTTTACATCACAATACTAATACAATTAAAATTCGTCTTTATTTGTATGAGTCTTAAATTTTTTGTAAATATCACTTTCGATTTAGTCGTCATCATGGTTCATTTTTTACTGGATATCTTTTCCTAATAAAATCTAATCATGTAAGTAAGTATATGACGTTCGTCGGATGTAAAACCTAAATATCCTACTGCTTCTTGACGAATTCGATGAAAATTCCATTTACATTTTTTACTAATCTTAAATGTACTTGCATGTCAAGTATTTATGTAACACGACTATAAACCTGAGGTGAGGTACAACTGCGAACAAGCATAATATTTTCCTTACAAGACACGGAATCACATAGTGATTTTTGGTCAAGCACTGAAGGCGCTTATGAATGACCAAAGTAATGTGTCGCTCACATCCCCAAACATTACACTAAACCACCGGTTTCTAGCTGTTTGCCGTCGTCAGGTGGAGACAGTAAGAGCATATTCAGTGAAACTTGAAACAGTGGTAAAGTGGTAAACAAAGTTATACTTGTATGCCACTGTTATATAGTGTTCGTACAACGAACCACGATGTTCAGACACGGAATCACAAAGTGTTTCTTGGTAAAGCACTCAAGACGCTTTTGGATGAGCAAAGTAAAGTGTTGCTCACATCCCATCCCTTATACACCACTACCGGTTTCTAGCTGTTTGCCGTCGTCAGGTGGAGACAGTTAGATCATGTTCAGTGAAACGTGAAACATTTGTGAGGTGGTAAACAAAGTTATACCTGTATGCCACTGTTATATAGTGTTCGTACTACGAACCGCGATGTTCAGACACGAAATCACAAGTGATTCTTGGTAAAGCAGTCAAGACGCTTTTGGATGACCAAAGTAATGTGTTGCTCACATCTCCATCCGCCACACTCCACTACCGGTTTCTGGCTGTTTGTCGTCGTCAGTTGGAGACAGTAAGATAAGGTCCAGTGAGTCTAGAAACAGTAGTAAAGTGTTAAACAAAGTTATACGTTGTTCGTTGTGCGAACCCTTGATAACATTGGCATACAAGTATAACTTTTTTACCACGTTAACACTCTTTCAAGGCTCACTCGACCTGATCTTACTGTCTCCAACTGACGAAGTAAACAGCCGGAAACCGGTAGTAGAGTGTAAGGGTTGGTGTTGTGTGCCACACATTATTTTGGTCGTCCATAAGCGCCTGGAATGCTTGGCCATGAATCACTTTATGATTCAGTTTCTGAACATCGTGGTTCGTTGTACGAAAGCTGTAAAACAGTGACATACAAGTATAACTTTGTTTACCACTTCAATACTGTTTCAACGCTCACTAAACCCGATCTTACTGTCTTAGCCTGACGACGGCAAACAGCCAGAAACTGGTAGTGGAGTTTAACGAATGGGGATTTGAGCAACTCATAACTTTGATGTTCCTCACAAATTTAGGCGCAATTCGATTGGATACCTGTGAACCGCGTGAAAATGCAAATATCTTTTGTGCAGACAATCCGCGTATCCGTGAAATCGTGTAGTATTTATTATGGTTTTATTATCCGGCTAATTAGATTTGCGGGCACTAAGGGAGACTAGTATGAATATATATGAATGAATCACAAACACATTCATAATAGTTATTCAGAATCTTTCTATCACAATTTTAATTTTTTTCAGAATATCTTATGCGTATCTAGAAAATTCGTCAATTTTTCAATTTTATATGAACGTTATGGTGTGGCAGAACTCACTCTGAATCTCAGTTAGAAACATATGCGTTCAATTTTATCGCATAATGTTTTCTAGGTCATGACACCTTAAAGCCTGGTGTGCGCACGATGTTCAAAAATCAATAATACGTTAGATTTAGCGGGAAACGCTAGTTCTACAAATTATCTTGCGAGTAACTTTTAGAAGATTTGAGTGTGATTCTCGCACGTTAACCTTTATCAAAGGTTAAAGTGTCGCGATATCATGCGAGCAGTGTGATGTTTGCTCCACGATGAATAACTAAAACTTGATATATTTTGTTAAGTATCAAATCAGATATATCATGTATTTAGAATCATTTAATTAATGATATGTTACTTGATGAGATAAACAGGATTGTAAATTATGAGAATTTCCGAAATGGTCATATCCCAGTAGTGTAAGATCTCTTAGAAATCAAAATGTTATTACAACAAAACATTGGCAAATAGCTAAGTCTGCGAAAAATTATTTTTGTTACTGAGAACGTTAGACGATACGTTTTAAATATGAAGTTAATTCCTAGATATTTTCGTTTCTCCACTTAGGTTTACTCACCATTTACTGGATCAATTTTACGGAAGCCATAATAATCCTATCCAAACTTATATGTCATTCAAAAACTATCAGCAGAAATGAGCCACGCAGTATAAGGAGAAGATAATACTACAAGTGATTTTGTTTCTCCCAAACCAATTCTTAAATCGACACCATCATTCGATGCTGCTAAATTTTATCGTTTTTGCCATAAAAATAGTTATCATTATGTGTATTATTGAATTCATCTATTACAAGCCGGCATACAGCATACAAATCTTCACGTACGATCTTCCAGTCTGCAATTCCAGCTACTTCAGAAAGTTCACAACATGTAAAGCCGTCTTGTCCTGCATGTCTTATTAAGGAAGTGCAAGCGATTAATCTCTCAGGATTTACATTTTTTTAATTCCTACCGGGTGAACGCTAAGTTATATTTTTCATTATGGTAACATTAACGATTTAATATTTATATCTGCGGTACTAATAATTTTAAACTGTCACAGGATATGGGTGCAACTTATATGAATTGTATTTTAACAATTTAATTTTATTCAGTTTCAAATTAATTAAAACATATTATCGAGTTGGGATAGATGTAACGCTAACATTTTGCAATGAGATTGCAATAGAATTATAGAAAATTATGGTCCTATTTAACGCAAGATCATGGAATGCTTAAAAAACGAATCACGGAAATCACGGACTCCCAATGATGTGGGCTCAGGTAGATCTACACGATGTGAGCAAAAACATCATCGGAAACATCAGAAGATGAGCAGACTTAAGCGTTATCAAGTGATATCTAATTCGTCAACGTTTGGCAAAGAAAACTCTCAAAGTGCGCGCTCTAGGCGTACCGTTTGTAATGGATTCGATTGACAAATCAAATCAAAATTGACAAGGAAAAGTTATATATTTCAGATTAGTGTTGGGTTTGCATGTTTTGCTTCTATAACACAGGCGGGTTTATTCTATCTGATTATGCAATATAAACACATGTGGCTAATCGCCTTTCCCTTGTGTTAAAAGATTCGTCGGCATATGCGATTAGCAAAGAATTGGTTGACCTGATTGAAAATTCGTGAATCAATCTATCAGTGGTCGTTTAAACTTCAGTGTACTCGTGTTCAATGTGTGACTGATGACCCGAAAGGTCATTACCAGAAGCTAGATTCGTGGCATATGTCAAGCATCACAATATAGATTCAAGATTCAAGATTCAAGATTCATAGTTGAGAAAGCAATCAGATGGTTAACACTGGCTATCTGTCTCTGGAGATATCCGCTGTATTCTATATTTTTATTCCTAAAATATGCTGACTCTATAGCTGTAATCAGATGGTTAACACTGGCTATCTATATCTGGGGACAGCCGCAGATTTCCATTATAATATTTCTCAAATACGCTGACTCTATAGCTGTAATCAGATGGTTAACACTGGCTATCTGTCTCTAAAGATATCCGCAGTTCTCTATATTAATATTCCTAAAATACGCTGACTGGATAGCTGTAATATGTCCAGCTGACGAGTCCATACAGCATGAAACACGAAGCGAACGCAATTAAAATTCATCCAAATTAAGATCTTGGAGCAATAATATCTCGTTCATTTAAAAGACTTGTAGAAAGTTTCGCTTCGAAATTGTTTTGACAAAATACAGTGGTTAGTGAGTCAACGTACGCAACGTTTTTACTTGACCCAATTTATCAAGCTGAGGCTGTTTTGGAAATCAGCAAAACAAATTGATAAAAACAACTGACGAATCCTTGTTCATGATCCAATTTGTGAGTCACATAAAGCTTGCAAAATAAACTTTCATTTTTATTTGTGGCAAATTTTAAACTGTTTTCAGTTGCAGATGAAAAATGATTCATATCGTAATATCTGTAATCTTATCCATCGTCTAAGTTTATTTATCTTTCGTGATTTTAACCTGTCAGACATAGATTAAGCTGTCCCCACTGATAAAGTCACCCAGCAATCTGATACCTTTCTCAAATGGCTCCATAATACTGCGTCGCACCAGCATGCCAAAACGGTTTAGTTACGGATGCACTCCATTCACTCTTGACTTGTCGTCCGGCTAGAAGCTATCAGGTATTTGAAGTACCTACAACGGTTCGGAAAAAGCGATCACGTAATGTTACGCTTCGAAGCTATATTTCCCTCTCACAAACCTTTCTCTCGTCATAGACGCAATTAAGGCTCGTATAATTGGTTTGCTCATGCAGACTTCAGAATCTTCCTTTCAGTCATCTTGCGATCCCAATGTCAGTGAAAACTAGGACAAAATTTGTAAGTATCTAAACGAGTTACAACAATTTACGCTCCCGTGCAGTGTGTGAGAAGGCATTAAATTCAACCCTGGTGATCTCTGCGAGTCCTTAGCTCTAGCCGTAAACGTTATCGCCCATGGCGGCAATATAAGCTATCCATTAACCTTTGTTATCGGGCTCGCTACAAAACCGCATGGAATGCACGTGTTGAATCACAGCTAGGGATGCTTAATGCAAACCAAATGGTTTTACAGCCGATCACAGTCAAAAGGGAATACTAGGGAAAGCATAGTAGTTTGGAAACCGGAGGACAGATGATTATATGATACCGAACATTCTAAGTCGACTGTCTCCAAATGGTTTCTCATAAGCGTTCAACAACGGATTGATTCTCTAAGCACACCGTCAGACCTGCTTGGCCTGGCAACTGGTGTCCATGTATTAGATGAGTTGTTTTTAGAGATCAAGCTTGCAGCGGAGGACATACAGAGTAGTCCACTTGCTTGGATAAAAGCATTTCTTACAGGAAGGACAATCCGAGTTCGGGTTGGATTCAAATGATTCGTGCGGTACCTTTAGGTTCGGTACTTGGTCCTATTCTATTCCTAGTTTTCATTGATGACTTGTCTTCTGCTTGAAGAGTCCCTGCTTCAATTTCGCGGATGATATGCAATTCATCGAATCAAGAATGAATAAACCTTGATTCACAGAATTGAGCGATTCATAAACCGGTCATACCAGTGGGATCTCCCACTTAACCTTAATAAGAGCATAATCTCATCAGCACACGCTGATAAGATTCTGGTCCAGGTGTCGGCGAATTCCATCAGTGCTAATCCTTCAAAATGTGTTAGGGATTTGGGTGTACTGGTTAGGGTTGAATTTAAATAGGAGGACCAATAAGATGCGTTGGCTCAGCGTGCAGGCAAGGTACCTTCTAGGGAAATCAGTGCTATCGAGCATAAAACACGATGTATTACGCTACTGTACAAGGCATTAGTTCATATACATCTTGATTAATGTACTCAGGCGTTATGTCCTCACTATAAAAAGGACATATGTCTACTTGAAAGAATACTGCGCTCGCAACTCGCATGATTTTTGGTTAGCAAGGGAAACCGTATGCTGCTCGCCTAATGTCTTCCGATCTGTTTTCCCGTAGGCGCCGTCGTTCGAGATGTGTCAATTAACGACTGCTTTACCTTATGACCCGAGCTAAGCACTCGGTACCATTCACCTAATATTGTTAAGATACGATGACGGCGAGACTCCAGGAAACACATTTCTAGCTTAAGGGTTGTAAACTCTCAGAACATTCCTCCAGAAAAACGTATTTCCTGCAAAACCGTCTCGAGTTTCAAGCAGGGTTTAGACCGAAACATGCTTTTTTTTCCTAAATAATCTCCTCAATTGCCATGAAGCTTAGGTAGTTCACCTGTTAGCGTTATCACTTGAATCGAGTGAGGCTAGAAATTTCTGTGTTTTTTTATTCTGTACACATGATGCTACTTCAGCTGACCTCTCACCATGCTGGTGAACAGAAACTGCTTTTTTTCATTCTTGGGCATCGGCTATAAGGCCGTACTTCTTAAATAAAATCCGAATATTCTCTCAGCGTCGCGATCGGCCAACATTTAAAATAGACAGGAACTTGTGTTTGCAGTAAGGGTTGCTTCTCTGCAGCTTTCCACCAAAGAAAATCTGTGCGCTCGATTGGCTCGTCAACCACATACTGTCCTGTGCAAACTGAACTGAAATAAACAAAACTGAAGTACTCTCAACTTAAAACCAGCACGGAATTAATAGTTGTCAATATGTCGAGAAAATGAATGCAGATATGGATTATATGAGGATAACTCGGATAGTTGTTTATTTTGTTTTAGAAACAATTCACATGTGATCATACCCCGGTATATTGATGCTTAAACATGAACGCAACTCATGATTGGGAAGTATTAACAAAGGCAGAATTTGTTCATTAAATAACGATGCGAATATTTCAACCATTGGTAAAATTCTTGAATTCAGATTTATCTCGAGGATTTTCATGATAATATCATTACTTGCTTACATGCGCTAATATTATCTCGAATAATTGATTACATCTTTCAAACACATTAACATGAAAGCCGTGAAATAATGTACGAGTTACAATAAAACACGTGACCACATAACTGTTAATAATTTAAATCCTCACCTTAATACATGGTTGCACTGAGGATTAACAGGAACCAATGTTTCTTCTTTTCTTTGCTATTTATAAGTTAGTGTAGAGGACTCATTTACATTGTTGGCGGTCAATACATCAAACATTGTCTTGGTTGAATAATTATAGTTGATGAGATACGTAATATAAGATATCTAATTCGTTAACTTTTGGCAAAAAAAACTCTCATAGTGAGCGCTTTGGGCATACCGTTTGTAATAAATTAAATTGACAAATCAAATCAAAATTGACAAGAAAAAGTGATATATTTCAGATAAGTGTTGGGTTTGCATGTTTCGCATTTCCCTTGTGTTAAAAATATTCGTCGGCATATGCGATTAGCATAGCAATGGTTGACATGATTGAAAAATCGTGAATCAATCTATCAGTGGTCGTTTAAACTTCAGTGTACTCGTGTTCAATGTGTGACTGATGACCCGAAAGGTCATTACCAGAAGCTAGATTCGTGGCATATGTCAAGCATCACAATATAGATTCAAGATTCAAGATTCAAGATTCATAGTTGAGAAAGCAATCAGATGGTTAACACTGGCTATCTGTCTCTGGAGATATCCGCTGTATTCTATATTTTTATTCCTAAAATATGCTGACTCTATAGCTGTAATCAGATGGTTAACACTGGCTATCTATATCTGGGGACAGCCGCAGATTTCCATTATAATATTTCTCAAATACGCTGACTCTATAGCTGTAATCAGATGGTTAACACTGGCTATCTGTCTCTAAAGATATCCGCAGTTCTCTATATTAATATTCCTAAAATACGCTGACTGGATAGCTGTAATATGTCCAGCTGACGAGTCCATAAATCATGGAACCCGAAGCAAACGCAATTAAAATTCATCCAAATTAAGATCTTGGAGCAATAATATCTCGTTCATTTAAAAGACTTGTAGAAAGTTTCGCTTCGAAATTGTTTTGACAAAATACAGTGGTGAGTGAGTCAACGTACGCAACGTTTTTACTTGACCCAATTTATCAAGCCGAAGCTGTTTTGGAAATCAGCAAAACAAATTGATAAAAACAACTGACGAATCCTTGTTCATGAATCAATTTGTGAGTCACACAACGCTAGCAAAATAAACTTTCAATTCTAGTTGTGGCAAATTTTAAACTTTTTTTAGTTGCAGATGAAAAATGATTCATATCGTAATATCTGTAATCTTATCCATCGTCTAAGTTTAATTATCTCTCGTGATTTTAACCTCTCAGACATAGATTAAGCTGTCCCCACTGGTAAAGTCACCCAGCAATCTGATATTTTTCTCAAATGGCTCCATAATACTGCGTCGCACCAGCATGCCCAAAAAGGTTTAGTTATGGATGCACTCCATTCACTCTTGACTTGTCGTCCGGCTAGAAGCCAATAGGTATTTGAAGTACCTACAACGGCTCGGAAAAAGCGATCACGTAATGTTACGCTTCGAAGCTATATTTCCCTCTCACATACCTTTCTCTCGTCATAGACGCAATAAAGGCTCGTATAATAGATTTTCTCATGCAGACTTCAGAATCTTCCTTTCAGTCATCTTGCGATTCCAATGTCAGTGAAAACTAGGACAAAATTTGTAAGTATCTAAACGAGTTACAACAATTCACGGTCCCGTGCAGTGTGTGAGAAGGCATTAAATTCAACCCTGGTGATCTCTGCGAGTCCTTAGCTCTAGCCGTAAACGTTATCGCCCATGGCGGCAATATAAGCTATCCATTAACCTTTGTTATCGGGCTCGCTACAAAACCGCACGGAATGCACGTGTTGAATCACAGCTAGGGATGCTTAATGCAAATCAAAATGGTTTTATAGCCAATCACAGTCAAAAAGGAATACCAGGGAAAGCATAGTAGTTTGGAAACCGAAGGATATATGATTATATGATACCGAACATTCTAAGACGAGTGTCCCCAAATGGTTTCTCATGAGCGTTCAACAACGGATTGATTCTCTAAGCACACCATCATCCCTGCTTCGCCAGAGATCAAGCTAGCAGCGAAGGACATACAGAGTAGTCCACTTGCTTGGATAAAAGCATTCCTCACAGTTAGGACAATCCGAGTTCGGGTTGGATTCACATGATTCGTGCGGTACCTTTAGGTTCGGTACTTGGTCCTATTCTATTCCTAGTTTTCATTGATGACTTGTCTTCTGCTTGAAGAGTCCCTGCTCCAATTTCGCGGATGATATGCAATTCATC
>JACCGJ010003946.1:0-33605 GCA_013407085.1 Atriophallophorus winterbourni | reverse complement strand
GCTCACATCCGCTGCATCGGTCGGCTTAAGTTGCACAGCGGCGTCGCGAACTGTGTTTAGCAGTCGAACATTTTATTTGCTCTTTCGCAGCAAGTTTTTTTTCAAAATATGAGGCTCAATTACGGAAGCTTTCATATTTCCTTTGCAAACGTATTTGCTCCGTAAGTTCAGGCTTCCTAAAGGTATACTTCGTGACTTCAACTCCTTAAAGAGCAAATCATTCTAAATAGGACGATTTGCAATTCTGTACACACATATCATTTAGGATTGCTCATTTTTATGGCTCACACCAATTCAAAGCGTTGATCGTATAAGAGAATTTATTGAGACCAATTTCTAGGAGCATCTGCAATAAACAAGTACTGATTGTTGTAAGTGACACACCTTTTAATTAAGTATTTCTCAAACAAACTCGCAATGAAACCTTTGAATTGCAAACAATATATGGACTCAAAATTAAGCGGTATTTGAAATCACTTACCCTATAGATAAATATAAATGAACTTACGTTGGTCTTCCTTTTTCTCTCCTTCGAGCACTGAATACAAATTTACATTTACCACATGGTTGATATAGACACAAAATAATGTAGGCATGAATAAACTGTAAGGTCATGTGGAAGCTTGCTTTCGGACTTGTCGTTATGGTGAGACAGATTTTAGAACCGTCTTGTCTGCATTGTTGCTCACAGTCATACAAACATGCCTAATTCCAACCATGGGAATGCTTCGCAAACGTGGACCCCGTGCCGAAAACATGGATATACAAAGGTGCAACTAAACTCATAAGGGTGTTCCAGAATGTAACGTAATAGAAACGATTGCCATAAATGAGAATTCCCACCCTTCTTCAAATAGGCTAATGGGTAATGTGAGAATAACCCGCGAAATATTACATAGCACCCATCATCAATTGAAACGTTTCTACTGATACCGTGATTCACAAAGTGCACGCCGCATTCAGAGTTGCATCAAATTCCTCATTCTAAGATTATAGGTCGCGGTTTTTTATCATTCTGTACGTGACTATTTCCTTTGGAATGTGATCCACAAAACTATTGTTTTTGCTCCCAGCGTCAAAACTTTTATTTGAAATTTGCGCACGTATTTTTACATTAAGTTTGACGACACCTGCGTTTTAACTCACAGTAATTAGTCGAATTGACTATACGTGACATTACATGACTATTCTTCTTTGGAACGAACATAGACCATGCTATGATGATTAGTAACAGAAATGTTTGGTCACTATGCTTGGCGCAAAACCATCTATGGAGATATGCGAAGAGAAACAACGTCAGTCGCAATCCCAGCGTGTGCAATTCGTCAATGTCGGTCAAATGAGCCCTGAGTAACGAGGGCTCGAATTTTACCGGTTGACGCGAAATCGATTTGCAAATCATTTCGCAGTGACAACCGGTACATACAACCCCAGATTCAATGTTTTAGTAGATGGATATGCTTACATTAGACAGTTGTGTGTACAGTTCTTAGTCTCGCGGGTCGCAAACGCCTTTGATCATTGTGCTTTCTCATGTGTTGTGAGATCTGTGGGTGAACGCGATTTTTGTGGAAAAAGTAGACCTCGTAAATTAATTGAGACGCGATATATGTGCGTGCTTGCAACGTGGGTGTAACGTGGATATTGTTGAACTGCGGACGCGATTGTTCCGATAAGTATACAGATGTTCGGCATCTGTCATATCCAGCCTCTCCGTTCACCAGGTTACCGTAGCTATATGAAGCTCTAATAGAAATCATGTACGAAACGAAGCTACTTTACAGAGACGGACTTATTGGAATGATGAGATCGGTGATTGTAATTGAAGCCTCAAGTTTTACCTCAACCCTTAACTTGTCAGGCACATTTATAATTCAACAGTGACCGATATGAGGATTTGTTGAAGTGGGTCATCTGTACAAGGATGATATGTAGATTTTTACTCTCCGGCACAACACTGGACCAAGAAGCACCGAGATGAACAACAACAACTTCGCGAAACGGAATAATTTAGCGTTATGGAAGATTACTTGAGAACTGTATATAGAAAAATTGAGGTGGTGAACAAGGTCAGCTGCTTTCGAACGATATGAGATTTACTAAGATACAGTAATCCTACACAAAATGTTTTGAAGGATTTGAAGTGCTCACAAATACAATGTAAAGCAATGTAATGGACTTAAGTGCAGCATACGCGGCTTAGCTACCAGTGACTTGAGGTTCTCAGACCTAATCATCAATTCCGTTTATAGTCCAAGTCCGGAAAAAATCAAAGTACTTGTGCCATATCAAATGAAAAGTTTCTTTTTCAGGTGAAACAATTTAGGATAATTAAATGAACCTACTTAAAATGACGAAGTAAATGAGTAATAACTTAATTGATTGATTGCTTACCATCTTTAAGTTTGCTTAATCCTTGGTTTAAACAACAAGGTAAAACACAATTAATTGAGAAGATATCAATTATAGAAGTAAATACAATGTATAACTTCTCTTCAATTGTAAAAACACTTTAGATATCAAAGAAATGTTTTGCTCACAACCCCCACATTTACAAACCACAACCAATATCTCGCTATTTGCTGTCATCAAGCTGAGGCAGTAGGATTAGTTTTAGTAAGCCATGGAACGGTAATACGTGGTTAACAAAGTGAGAGTTTAAACCCACTGATTAATTTGGTTCTAACAACGAACCTCCATTTTCCAAATAATGATTCCCAGTCAAGCGCTCGATGCCCCAATGGATGACCAAGGCAATGTATTAATTTCATACCCCGAACTTACACACCTAAAATGCTTTATATTCTTAATTGCATAAATGTTTGTGCATTTAATTAAATAACATAGCGCACACACCATGAACTGTTTCGTACTGTAATGCAGATGCGTGCAAATGAGCTATTTTGTTCATGGTCATGGGTACAAACCCATTCCAAAATAAATGTGGGCTCATGTGATTGAAAAGATAGATCATATCCACCTTTCTCTTGTAAAATACAAGTAATATCTTGTGGAATACAAACGCAACTTGTCAACCATTCTTCAGCATGTGGTTCTTGAGGATTTTGCCCCTACCTGATGAGTGCAAACATCACGAAACAGGTCGATGTTTGTGAGATGCAAAGACATTTAATTACGCATTTATTTTCATGTTTATGTGTTAAAAGCAGTCTAAAGTAATCTGGGTTCATGTGATTAAACAGGGCTAACAAGCACAACTTGTTTACCATTCTTTTATTGTTTCGAGCGCATGCGGAACCTCATCGTACTTCCCATACCTGATCACCGCAAACAGCACGAAACACGGCGTAGTTTGTGTGATGTAAGTGCATGCAAATGAGCATTTATGTTCATGTTCATGGGTTCAAACCCATGAGTATGGGCTCATGTGATTGACAGGTATTCGTGGCAACCATACCCAACGGTGCCACACAAGCGGAACGTGTTTATCATTATCGTTAGTTAAACAAAGAGCGCCCTAATAATGTGGATATTCTAACTCATCTAATTGATTATGAGACACAATAGGAGTTCTCAGACTTATAAAAGTTTCTTCTCAACGCATCACCATAATTGACTTAAACAACTCGTAATCATAATCATTTAAACCCAATTGTTTTTCCAAAAACCAATAGTTCGTGATATTTCATTGTTCGAAAAGCATCCATATTGCGAGAAGAATTTTCACGTAACAAAACGTCACACGGAATTTCATTTGGGGCTTGATGCTTATCAGATCTATTTAATTTGCCTTACCATTGTATTAATGAAGAATACTGGAAAAATTCCTTTAAGTTATTAAATTGTTTTATTAAAAGTTATGTCCGTTATGAGTGAACTGAAATCCGTTCCTGCTACTTTGAAAATCACCGCAACTCTATTTGAGTTACATAGTCTCTTTTTGAGACTTTGTTTGAAAGAAAACATCAGGAGATTCTAGAAATTTCAACACGTAGAAATAATCTCGTATCCTAACTTCTAATAAGTCCATATGTAGCGCTTTTTCTTCGGAAAACATTGCAACTTTATCTAAAAATGAAACCAGCATATGGTTTTCCAAATAAATTTCGATTTAAACAGCATAACACCAAGCAAATGAAATTGCCTTGCGAAATAAATACACCAATATCAATTGAATCAAAACAGATCAAACCCAACTGTCGAAGGGATTCCTTGTTCTTGTTTATTGACCAAGGAATTTTATGATAAGCGGAGATGGTGGAAAATCAATATTACCTTCATTGATAAATTTTGTAACTGCATAAATGAACAAAAAACACCCATCAATATGAATTTGTATTATATATAAGTTTCAATTATAATGGTCAGAAATGACTTATCATAAATTGCAGATATTTTTTCAAACGCTCGATTTGCAGATACTATTAAAAGCCTCATCAGCAACATGTGAAACTGCTGAGACTACGCTCAGTTGCGAATAAAACACACACTGTCTGTATGAAACTGATATAGTTCGTTGGAATATGTGGGCGAGAATGTCCATCCCGATTTGGGCTGTTCAGTTATTCCAAACGTTGTACAACATGAAACCACAAATGCCCTTATGATGTACTTTCGTGGTGGACATCAGCTGAAGGAAGCCAGCAACAGCAATTGTGAATAAGATAAAAATCAATTTAGTGAATAACACGGTTTCCATGTTATAGAAACAAATTATCCACTGATTGTCATTCTGCACAAAACGTGTTTCACGTAGCGTATCGAAACGTGTACAAATTCGTTGCTGGTCACAAATTCAAGGGAGATAGAAATAATCTTGCTGTGAGCACTGCTATTATTGTTGCTCAAAGTTTTGTTTTTTGCTGATTAAAATATTCAAATAATTCTGCTGGCCCTCAGATAAAAGACCCGGCGATATTACGAACGAATTTGAATTATTGTATGTGTTTTTTTGTATCGTAATGCCGAATTGACTCCCAATTTTTGCAATATATACAAGGCGATTACTTTCGAAATACCAAACGAATTTTGGTTTTTCTTCATGAGCTTGCAATCGTGATACCCCCTTGGATAAAATATGCATTCTACTACAATTCTCAAACAGCACAACATAATTAGTTTGTTGCTTAAAATGGCATAAATAATGAGTGCTAATCACCACCCCCCGGCAAGGTGGAACCAACAACGTGAATCGCAATCGTTCAATGATTCGAGTTTCGAAAGGCTTCCACAAGAACGTGTCAAGCGACAACATCTTTGGAGACATAAGTGCATGGACAAACTTAGACGTTTTTAGGTCAGTCAAACGAGCCCAATGTTGTAAGATCGTTTGGCACGAAATTGATTGACCGATCAAAGTGAAATCAGAACAGACATGCTTGGTATAGTGGTGGGATATCGTGATTAATTTATTTAAGATTGGCGGGTGTTTGTTTTCTGTCACGTGCGAAATGAACGAATTGGTCCAATTGGTTTTCTCAGCGGTGTTTGATTGGTAGGAAATAGTGATTAAAGTCGAAAAGGTTGAAATTTGAGATAAATTATGTGGATATAAAAAGTTCGGGTAACGTGTGGAATGTTGCAACATGTGTCTTGATGCCATTCGCAAAAGTCGTACTGGAACAGAGAACATTAAATTAATTTGGCGTCGATTATACCTTCTTAATCACATCCGTTTAATCAGACTGGGACATTTTACTTATATCAATCAAGTCGCCAGTCGACAACATTCTGGTTCATTAAACTGCATTGAATTACTTATTTACTACTTTTAAACAGGAATAATCTAGCAGTAGGCCTGAAGTTCAGTTGTCAGAAGTAGGAATTGCATTTATTTCAAATTTCATTTTTATTTTTGCTAACGATCGAAGTTATATTTCAATGCATCATATGTTACCCATGTGATCCAACTGATTTTCTGCTCGTGAGGATTATTCATATCATATTGAATTTCAAACTAATAACCAACTAAAATAATATGTTGCTCGCTAACCAACTAATTTTTTGAAAATGTTGGATTTTATTGTTACTATCAGGGTGGATGCAGCTAAGAGCGTTATTTTTCGAATTAAAACACGATATTAAACAAAAAACTTACAATCTTTTTTTGCAGCCCGTTGTTCTGGAATAATGGACATATATGAAATTGATATTATGTTATGTATTTCAGATTTTATTAAGTAATATGTAATGGAACAATATTATATGCGTGTGCATTTGTATCACACACTAGCCACCGTAGGTTTCGAGCTGTTTGCAATCGTTATGTCGAACCCATCTCCTGAAGTTTTGCTTTCCTTGAAACAAGGGATCAATGGTTAACAAGTTGAGCTTGAATATCACGGTTGGATAAGGTTGGTACTAAAGCATTTTCAAGCGAAATAGCTAAATTACATGCAGATGGTGTTGAACCATTGATCATAAAAAAAGCTCATCTGCATGGATTTCCATCACACAAACCCCACAACCTTTGTCGTGCTATTTGCATTAATCCGTTTGCTTTGAATCATTGGAGATGCTGTAATCCTTGTTTATTCTTTGAAGCCTTTGCTGGTCAATTTTTGCATACCCTAGCCGTTCGATAACGTTGACAATTGTAATAACTCAAGAAACGGAAAACGAAACTTTCAAAGACAAGCTCGGAATTGAATCAATTGAGCACAACTCCTTGTGCAAGCATGCGGTTGTTAATGGCCATGCACTTGATCCAATGACAAAAGAGTTGATCAAGATAGATCAATTAGCGCATGATTAATGCTGAATGCGTGCGTGAGCTTGCGCCCGTACGCTGTTTCCCAGAACATTCCGTTTTCTAAGACGAAATTAGTAGGCATTTCTTCATGGAATCGACTTCAAGAAAATATCCTCGTAGCCTACTGATATGTCTGTATTCCCTAATATCCCAGTCGTGGCTAAGAAAGAACCACAGCCGTAACTGAACCGTTTATACACTGAATGGATGAATCGTTTTCACAAAGTCCGTATAGTAAACGATTCTCACATTATGCAACCGCGATAAAAATATTGATTGATGCTTCAGCCATATATCACTGCCAAAGTTTCCGATTAAATACCAACTTTCTTTTCATCAACGTTTCTCGGTGTTTTTTTTTCATGAATAATGGTTTGATATTTTCGCGACTAGTAAATCATGTTATATAGGATATGTATTAGTTCAGTTATAATGAAACAAATATTTCATACTACTGCAAATGTACGTCATAATTTTTCACGAATGCATTAATACTAATCATTCTATGAAACAGAGAAAAAGTAAATTTACTACAAAGCTCGATTATGCAAATTCAGTTAATTTTCTTTACTTGGTTCCTATGATGAAAGGCGTTGTCGTGTTTTTCACCTTGCGATCGACATTCTGTTTGCGCTAGCTGTACGGGTTTTGTTTGTGAAGACGATTTTCGTTGGACTGGTTGACATATGAGATGAATCGAGAAGCAATCAATTTGCGTGTAAGTTATTTTTCGACCAATGCAACGGAAATGTGATAAGCGTTTAGATCTTTGCCATCATTCACTTTCGGCTTCCTCACATACTAGCAACAATATCACAAGATTGGTTCTCAAGTGCTTATAACTGTTGGCTGCATTTATCGTAACCTATAATGGATGAGCGTACAACCATATAATGCTTTACGGAATTACATTTAACAGTCAACAGTGGTGAGGAGTACTTCATCGGTAGTTAGCAAATTCACACTGCACGTTGCATATTGAGATAGTTATCAAAAGCACTAGCAGCCTTGTTACAGCGTGATCACGACGGTTCACATTGTGCCTATTGCGTTAACAGTCGACAACATGGCATTTTTAACTCGCATTGTCATTTGCCAGTGCACTTACATCTGGTTGAGCATCTTCTATTTTGTTTAAATGCGGTCTGTTTAAATTTGATGTCCTTTTGAAGGCTTGCTCAGATAATGTCACAAGCACAAAACACAAACATGACTGCACTGTTTTTGAATATTGTAGAAATTATTTATGAGTGTAGTTTACTGGATTGGAATGAAAAGTCGGATTGTGTTAAGTTAAATAACTGTCAGAATAACTTGAAACGCAGCATATTCGTTTCGAGTTTTTTTTATTAATGTCAAACTTTCCTCAAACACAACAGAATATGGTACAGACAAAACAACCGCAATATTGCTTATTCCATGGATGATAAAACTTACCTCCCTTTTTCGCATTCATGATTGAGTATACCTCTGGAAAAACATGAGGCAAATGATTTTTGTGTCTGCAATTCATTTTGAAAGCAAAAATGATAAAGAAAGATACACTGTTTACTGCTACTGTTCACATTCAAACGAATACCAGATCTCTGGATTCCAATTAACTGTTACTTTCCCTTAGTATGACCAAAATGAGTCCGTGTAATCGATAGTAGTTCCGAAATGGCTTTCAATTTGAATGCATTTCATTTTCACAGACAAACAATATATCAAATTTTCACACGATCAAAGTTTCGTATAGTATTTTCCCGCACAACTCAACGGTGGTCTGATACGAACACATGAACACCCGCTTGTGATGTATTATCGAGGCTAAATTACCTTAATTGGTATGTGAAGTAATTGAGCAGCAGCAGGACATTGGTGATCGTCAGAACAACGGAACACGGAGAAGTAGCGTCCCATTCAACATTACAATTTTTTAACTCTCCTGTTAGCATCTAATTTTGAGTCTAATTGGTGTCAAGCACACGTCTCTTATTAACATTCTGACGCCCAGTACTGATGCGAACATAAGTAGCCGATGATCATTTTTTATGTATTTCTAAACTTTTAAACTCAACCTCATTTGTTATGTACTTGTGAGCAAGTGGCCAGAGTATCCAGCGACCATGACCGTGTTCACTTCTATCAGAATGATTTGGATACACACCAGTTGGCTAATCGACCACTGATCCTCCTCATACATTGATGTCTTATCCTGTGTGTTGTTTTGTTGTAGTGGTCGACCCCTACTTAGTCATTTTCCTTGTCCGGAAAATCACACTTCTTCAGACGAATATTTTTAGCCATTAGTGAAACGTTACCCAAAATTGCGCTAAGTGGTTGCTCTCAAATTTGTCTGCATTTTGAAGAAAACGATCCGTAACCGACATATTCCGAACATTTTCGAACAATTATTCAGGAAGGCGAACAAAGCATTCTGCATGCTAAATTCTCTTCGTAAATCCTCCGCTCACAGCATTAACACGAAGAACAGACTCTTTGAGAGCAACGCTAGTAGTGTGTTGCTGTATGCAACGGAATGCTGGAAGACGACCGTTGCCATTGAGGGCAAAAAGAACGTGTTTATAACTAAGTGCTTGAGAAGTATTTAACGGATTTTCTGGCCACAAACCATTTCGCATGAAGAGATCCTGCGAAAATCTGGTCTGGAGTTAGTATCTACCGTATTTAAAAGTCGACAGCCCAGATGGTTCGGTCATGTCTGCAGGATGGATCCTAGTTTGCGTACGAAGGGAGATATTCACTGGCGTCCGCAAGTTAAACAAAAAAGGGGACGGTCCAAGCAATCTTGGTGCAGAACGTTGGAATGCAAACTACATGTGAAAGGATTCACGGTGCAGACGGCAACGGAGGCAGTAGTAGACAGAAATCACTAGCGTGAAGTTGTATTCGATTCATGGGCAACCCTGCACGGATAGGACTGAGTGAGTGAGTAAGTGAGTTTTACTGTGCACGCCTAATCTTGTTCTGTTTTATAATGCAAATTGGCATTCGGAATCACGCTTCACGTTGATATGCAATTTCGCGGCTTTTATAATTAATCCGTGTGTATATTGAAAAAATAGAAAATGCAGGTTAAATATATCAGATCCTTTGCTTCGAAAAGTGGCCTTGGAGTAAATGTATGCGGCAGTATAAAGTAGAGAGTGATACGTGAATTATTCTATTAGCGTGTTCGCAAGCTTTAATATATGCAGTACCAGGTGTTCAAAATTTTCTCGCCCGGATCGTTGCTTAAATTTGTACAAACCAACCGATTGCCGACAGTGACGCATGCATTGAATGCTTGGATTCTCTGGTTACTTAATGATATAATATTCTTTTGATAAAATGTACCATCATGAAAACAAACTGCTGAGTGCCTTTGAGAAACCAACGCAAGAAGTACAATAGTGATATCTGAGACTGAGACTCAGTGACGTGACTGATATATATATATATATATATATATATATATATATATATAGATAGATATATATATATATATATATAGATATATATATATCTATATATAATATATATATATATCACGGTGCCGGAACAGCAATTCCGGTATAAATTGAAAGCTAGTGTTTTTTTAAATTGTTTTTTTTTGTTGGCCTCCATCCGTCGTTGCCACAAAAGGATATGCATCAAAATCGAATTATAGTGCAATGTTTTTAAACATTTGGACGACTAAACGTTCCGAAAAAATGCTCTCCAGCAGCAGTTTTTTATTTACAAGACTAGCTTAACCGGCGGTGTGATGTACGATTACTGTCATTAGCAGTATCTTCTCTTTTCCAGATTTTTGACGACGCCTAACACGGTGCCTTCAAAGTTATCTTATTTCTTTGTTCACCTAAGGCTAATGTCAATTGCTTTCATATCCTGGTGCATTGCATTTATCATGTATGGCGAATTTATGCCTGGAATAATGCAGGCGTACTACACGGACGCCTATATTTTAGTAAACACACTTGTCAGAATACACGACATTTAGTGCATGTAGTTGCTATTTGCAATAATATTCGCGGAAATCGTAAAGGCATTTCAAAATGTCCTTCCACGGAATGTCGTCATATTCTATCTTCAACCAATTTCAAATAGATAAAGTTGAACCACATCATTGTAACAACAGTATGAGTCAAATATTGTGCCTGCCAATTTTAACTCCTTTCATTTTAAGTGATTCATTTAATTGTAACTCACTATCCTGCAATTCATCGAACACTAGAACACAATGAAAATTAAGTGAGAGCCAACACTTCTCATATCACAGCTCTCACATAAAATATTAAACAAGATTATCAATTTAGGAAACATTCTCTTCGATTGAAAAAATATGTTTCATTGAGAATTATTATACTCAGAGAAAAACTGATGCTGCGCTAGCCAACTTGTATGGCGAACGACTGTATACATTCTTTGATAATAGCGTTATTCTACGTTGCCCATCGTTGTAAGTGCTGTGAAGGCAGATTGTTTCTTCCTATTCGCAAGCTTGTTCATTAGAAAAGCTGTGAAACATAACAAATATCATTTGTTTGTAGTGTACAATCTAACCGATTGTGTATACTTTCTAATAGCACCTATTTACAGCGAAATTTGTAATAACATTAAACTCAATGTTACATCCCAACAGCAGTGAACGTTCTCATCATAGACAAGCGAATTCGGTGACGCAATCGAAGTTGGTCGTAGTACCTCATGTTAATTCATGTAACGCAAGATATATGCAAAGTTTGTTCATGTTATTTAGGATTGGTGTCAAGCCAGAAATACGAATCTCGTTTAATTAAGATTTTCCTTTTTCAACTTTGTAATAATCAATTTTTTTTTTAAATACTCAAAATTACAGGATGCGAGATAAAACAGGATATCGATAACGATAATTAGCGAACGTGTCTGGTATTAATATGAAAATTTGCGAAATAATTAAAAAATAGCTGTGTGTTGGAAAACAATCGTAAATCCATGATTTTTTCTTGATCACTAATTTCATGTGAACGGTTCCGTTAACGCCATACCCGGGAACATGTGTAGTTCGGGAGCGCCAACCGAGCACGAACAACATAGAATTCATCAGGCTCAGACAAACCTATTCAACGTTGTGAGGGTATGAATAGATTCGTTCGGTACGACCTCGGAATAAGATCAAAGTGGCAACCTATATTGTCATGTACATGAAAGAGTCGTGAATACAAAAATAACGAATATAGACGTGTTTTTTTTATTAATTGTCTTTTCTATGTAACAAGAATTCTTTCAATTAATAAGCGCTCTCTCCTTATGTTGATTTAGGGAAAAGATTATTTAAGTAGCAATTATAAACCCCGTTAAGGAATAGAGTCGTAATTGATAAGTAAAGTGAAACTGTGCATTTGGGGTGGACAAAGATGCATACAGTGTCTCCAAACATCAACCCTGATGCCAGAACCATATTCGCGAATATCTCTCGGTTGACCCAGCGTAGTCCTGACCTCTGCCCATTATGTGTGTATACCGAACTAGCATGGCATTGACCAACATGTAAGATAAATTTCCCACCTATAGTATGAATTAAATTGCTTTAAAGTTTATTCAATTTTACTCTTAATAGTAAAAGTAATTTATATTTTATTTCTGGAATTTCAGCAATATATTACAGGTGATGAAGGATTACATATTTTTATTAATATTTTTTTCATTACCCGAAATCTATGAAACATAACTGTAATGTCTTACGTTTTTGTGCTTCAGCTAAAAATATTTGACAAGTGAAATAATATATCGACATCTATGTAAACATGGAGTAATAATAAGACGGAATTTCCGATGACTGGTTAACAGTATCCGCGCCGTTTATCTCAAACAGTTGTTGGTTCTAAAGCTTTAGTTACTTATTTGCCCTTAATATCCCGTTTTACGCTAAATCATGAATGGCATTTTTGAGAAGTCTTTTATTTAACAAGAATACAACTTTAAGACACATGATGGTTCTACAATTCAAAACGAATATCAAACCTCTCCCTGTGGACTTCCTCAACGCTCGATAAAAAAATTGAATTTTATGTATCAAGACGATGAACTTAATTAGTTAATCCATAATTTAACATATTGCCACCGGGTTCAGTCACTATCGAAAGGTTATTTATATGATCCAACAGATTTGATTCGTCAGAAAATCTGTGTTTCGATACGTTATTAGATATACAAAGATGCGGTTGATGGTAAATGCCGATTAGGAATGGATAATATGTCTCACAATCTGAAAAGAAATATTAGTGGTTTGAAACGTCCGTTTGTCTATACTCAGGTTGTTCATATCTGAGCAGCTGTGAGCTCATAATGATAAAGCTTATCATGATTCGTGACATTGAGGTACGCTAGAAAGCGGTTATGTAAACAACTGTTTATTCGCTTGCAACAATTGATCAAATGCATTCCGAATCTCAGTTTGTTTGTGCATATTCCTATTACGAATCTTAGCCCTTCATCTGCCTCCTATCTCAAACGTTCCAGGATTTTCACATGTCCTGCTTTGCTACGGGAGTAATAGTTGTTGTTGTTGGCCTCCTTCGGTCGATGTCGACCATGGATGTACATCACAAACGCGTTAATGTTCAAGTTTTGCAGCTTTTTGAGTGACTAAACAGTCCGATTCGGGAGGAACAATCTCTCCCGCAGCGCTGGCAACGATAGTCAGAACTCGGTTGTATTGCGCTATTTGCACGTTGGCGGCGTGATCTGCGTTCAGCTGCCAAGAGCTGTATCTGCTCCTCCCCAGCATGTAGACGACGCTTTACGCATAGCCTCCAATGTGAGCGGTCGAGAGCAAGTTCTCTTCAACTCGCCGGGTCAATGCCAAGAGCTTTCATATCTCTTTTACAAACGTCTTTGTACCGCAAGTGCGGTCTGCCCAATGGTCGACTTCCTAGTTGCAACTCACCATAGAGTAGATCTTTCGGAATACGACCATTTTCCATTCTACAGACATGACCAAGCCAGCGCAGGCGGCGCTGTCGCAATAGAGTGAACATGCTCTGTAGACCAGCTTTTAAAAGCACTTCAGCATTAGTCACTCTGTCCATCCACGATATGTTCAAGATACGACGGATGCTTCGTAGATGGAAAGCATTCAGCTTCCGTTCGTGTCTTGCGTGGGTGGTCCAGGTTTCACTGCCGTACAGTAAAGCGTTCAGTACGCACGCGCTGTACACCATCATTTTCGTCTTTACAGTCAGCTTGCGGTTACCCCAAACACGAGAGTTCAAACGGGACAGAATGACAGCTGCTCTGCCAATTCGCTTATCAATCTCCGTGTCTAGCGAGAGGTTATCCGCAATGGTTGAACCAAGGTATGTGAACTGATGTACTGATTCAAGCTGACAGTTTCCAACAGTTATGATGGGAGGCGATACAGTCCCTTGGCTAAGGACTTTGGTCTTGCTCATGCTGATTGTTAGACCAAAGTCTTTGCATGCCGACGAAAAACAGTCCATTAGAGACTGAAGGTGCTCCTGGGAGTGAGCAATAAAGGCTGCATCGTCGGCAAACAGCAGGTCACGGATTAGCACATTTCGTGCCTTGGTTTGTGCTCTCAACCGGTTTAGGTTGAAAAGCTTGCCATCATTTCGCGTGCGTAAGTAAATACCTTCTGTTCTCGTCCTGAAAGCGTACTTCAGAAGCAGAGCAAAGAAAATGCCGAACAGCGTGGGAGCCAGAACACACCCTTGTTTGACGCCTCGGCGAATTTCAAAGACTTCTGAGCTGAAACCGTTAAAATGGACTGAGCCCTTCATGCCTGAGTGAAACGAAATAACGAGCTTTAGCAGTCTTGGTGGGCAGCCTATCAAATTAAGCATTTTGAAAAGACCCTCCCTGCTGACGTAGTCGAATGCCTTCGTTAAATCATTAAAATGCCGATCAGTGTGGGAGTTCAAGTTGTCTCAGGGAGAAGATCATGTCAACGGTCGATCTTCCCTTGCGAAAGCCACATTGAGATTCGGAGTAAATTCTATCAGCTAAAACTTGCAGCCGGATCTGTAAGACTTTAGCAAACAATTTGCCTACAACATTCAGAAAGGAGATTCCTCTGTTATTGTTGCAGTCGCCTCTATCTCCTTTATTCTTGAATAGCGTGATGATCTTTGTGTCTCGCATCTCTTGTGGGACACACTCCTCCTGCCAGCACTGAAGAAGCAAATGGTGAAGCGGTTGTAATAATGCTGCTCTACCGCATTTGATGAGCTCAGGTGGAATTCCGTCGTCACCAGGGGCCTTCCCATTCGCTAAGCGGTCGATCGCTCTAATGAGCTCATCAAGAGTAGGGGGAGTATCTACATATTCAATAGTCGGCAACCGCTCGAAAGTTTCAAATACATGTGGTAAAACCGTACTGTCCCTAGAGTAGAGGGAGGAGAAGTGCTCTACCCATCTTTCCATCTGCTGAGTTTTGTCCACAATCGGGTCACCAGATACAGACTTACTGGGAGCCATTTTATGTTTGTTTGGACCAATGGCTCTCTTGATCCCATCATACATGCCGTGAAAATTTCCAGTATCCGCAGCTTTTTGGATACTAAGGCTAATTTCGGTCCAGTAGTCATTTGCACATCGCCTTGCTGTCTGTTGGACCTTATTTCTGGCTGCTCTTAAAAGTCGTAAGTTTTCATCTGTTGGCATACCTTTGAACCTCAAGAATGCTGACCGTTTCTCATCCAACACAGCAGGCATCTCAGAAGCTTTTGCTTCGAACCAGTCGCTCGTTCGAGCTTTCTTCGGACCGAAAGTGGAAAGTGCGACTCGGCATATGCTGTTTTTAATCGATTCCCAGTTTTCTTAAGCCGATTCAAGTGGGGTTGTCTTGCTGAACTCGGCTGTGAAGGCTTTTGCAAATCGCGCAGCTAGATTAGGTTCGCACAGGCGGGTGACGTCAATCCTAGGCTTACCAGACAATTTGGTGCGGTGAAATCTCGTGTCGGAAAGCTTCAGTTTTGCACAAACCAGTGAATGATCAGTGTCACAGTCTGCGCTTTGATATGATCTGGTGAGAAGTACGCTTCCTATATTAGTGCGCCTAACAAGAATAAGATCAAGCTGGTGCCAGTGCTTAGAGCGAGGATGTTTCCAAGAGACCTTATGCTGTGGTTATGTTTGAAAGAAAGTGTTACTAACACAGAGACTGAACTGTGTGCATAATTCTAAAAGGCGTAGTCCATTTTCATTAGTTTTACCTACACCGAATTTCCCGAGACAGTTTTGCCAAGATTCGTACTCCGCACCAACTCTAGCATTGAAATCACCCAATACCACTACACAGTTTCTTTGTGGCACGTTTTTCAGGACTGTTGCGAGGTTGTAATAAAAAGCGTCTTTTCCAGCAGTCGTCGCAGAGAGCGTCGGCGCATAAACGTTTACCAACGTAATGGTACCAGTAATGCACCTCAGATTTAGAGTCCAAATCCGTTCGCTCCCGCTGCTGCATGGTTCTGTTGCTTTAAGAAGGTCGTTTCGAACGGCAAACCCAACTCCATGCAGTCGAGGCTCATCAGAACCCCTTCCTTTCCAAAAAAACGTGTAATCTCTTTCTGTCAGCTTACCAGTGTCTGTTAATCGCGTCTCTTGTAGGGCTGCCACGTCGACCTCTAGTCTCTTTAACTCGTTGTTGATAACAGCAGATTTTCTTACGCCTCTGATATTCGAGACGTCGTCGTGAAATCCAGGAAGCATGGACCGGACGTTCCAGGTTCCCAGTTTCAGAAATGACATTTGTTTTTTTCGTAGTTGGTTTCGCTGGTGCGGAAATAACAGTCTGCTTGTCGGTTGATTCCTAATCCCCATGCACCCAATGAGGATAGCAGACCGTGGCGAGACGGCACCTTATTGGCTGGGGGCTGCCCAGCTTGAGGCGGGCGGTGGCCGTCCAATGAGACCTGAAAGTCTCTCCTACCGTCGAAAGCAGCCCCAGGCGCTGAGCTCTACGCCAATCGAGCCATAGCTTTTAACCGGTATCTGCTGCTTCCCGTGTTATTATCCGCAGAAGCGGAATGGGGTGTCCTCTCCATTGGTGCGTTGTGATGTACGCCAGGGCAGTTCAAAGTGGAGAACTAGCTGTTGCCCATGCAGCAAGTGCTCCCTCTCCACGGCACCATCGGAACCAAAGAAACAGCTAGGCTGATACCTTTGGACAACGATGCCGTCGCAGGAGGTGGCAGGACGAAGTCGAATGAACTTCGGACTGCCTAACAAGACTCCGGCTCCGGATTTTTCCTCGAGGTTGACTCCTGAAACCTTTTCCATGATTGGATGTAGCCACAAGGCAGTGGAGGTTTGAGATAAGGGTTTTCCTTCCCCCGGGAGTAATAGCGTCTATGGTAATTGTACCTAGCTATGGGCATCATTTACTCGAACCGGCTACAAATAGAATCAATAATAATATCTACTGAATTTCGAAACAACTGTTGAATTCTTTTTTGAGCAATCAAATGTTGGTGTGAAGCGGAGTATTATTGTTGGGATACTTCAATATATTTTGACCACGGATGTACTATGGAATGGCATCAATTTCATGTTATACAGCTTTTTGAATGCATAAACGCTGTGATTTGGGAGGAACAACCTTTTCTTCTGTGCTTAAAACGATAGGCAGAACTCGGTCATAGCACTTCATTTACACGCCAGCGCCGTGTTATGCGTTTCGCGCCCAACAGATATATCTGCTTCACCCTTGCATGCAGATAAGGCTTTACACAATGCGCTCACAATATGAGCGGTCAAGTGCAAGTTCTCCATCAACTGCTTTACCACTAACAAAAGCGTATTAACATTATGGAAAGCAACTGCGTTTCAATAGAAATGGCACATACCGTTATGATAGTAGTAGTCTAATGAAAAAGTTAAAGAAGGGTTTCTAAAAATCGCTATGAAAGAGAAAGATTTCAAAGAAACACGATAATGAAATATCTGTTAAACACGTTTTCATAGGACAGTTCGATTTTCGAAAAAAATACATAGTGAGGTGATAAGTGAATTCGGACACTCGATGAAATTAATTTGAAATTTGAACGAACGCGCCTTATTCAAAGAGACTGGACGATTCAACACAACAAAGTTTGAAACAGTTCAATTAGACTAAACAAATTTTACTCTAAACTTTTGTTTGATATATTACTCCGTAAGAATAAATGTGTTCAAATGCAGAATCACAACAAGACTGTTGATGAATACGTATATTGGAGGTCACAAGAGTTTCTCGTTCGAACTGTTAACATAAATCATGATGAAGCAGCATAGACTCTTACGGGTGTCACGAATTTCTAGATGGACGCAAATGCTATTTCAATCGACGACATTATAACAATCCCTTTTGTTCAAACAGTAATTCACACTATCAGATTTCTGCACGTCAGAATTGCGAATAGCTATCTCGGAAACGAACAAACATTTTGCTCGCGAAGTATACTTCAGGTATGCTTCTTTGTTAGCTCTAAATCATCGAGTTAGAGAGCAACATCTAAAAATGACTGCTATTTATTCAAGCTATGTTTTTAATCCAAATGCGTTATTTGCAAATCTCCTTTGGTTTGATGAGCAACTTAGAGTGCGACTCAGAAGAGATCAATTCTAATGACAAAAAAAGACAAACCATTAGTTTTTTCTGAAAAGTTTGCAAACAATTAGTAGTATTTGGTATCAGTAATTTGAGAAGAATTAATGGATTAAAAACAGAAAGCTATCAACTCACCCGCATCCAAAATTTTAGTCCATTGCGCCGATATAGCTAAAATGGCGAAAGATATTGATTAACAAGTTACGCTCAATGTGTTTTCAATTAGCAAATCAGGTGGACAACAATTTTTATCAGTGCACAGATCAATCGCAGAATCTTTTTATTCGAAGCAAAAGACAAATATGATATTAAACAACATGCAAGTACGGTAGTTAAACCTGAACAATTCACACAAGACTCAATGAGAATTCTAACGCTTTTCGTTTACGAAGCATTCGCCGATTCATGAACATATCGTGGGAGAACAAATTACTGAATGTTGAAGTGCTTTCTAATGCTGGTATAAGAATATGTTTACATACTATCACAACGCGTACGCTGGTATTGTCATGTGTACATAATGAGAAATTGTCTCAGTATTGTGTTGCTCACAGGCACCACACTAACATGCCACAATCTTTTTCTGGCTTTTTGCAGTTATCAGGTGGGAAATGATCGCTTTATGTTGAGTTCAAATCAGAATTTTGACAATTGAGAACAACACTTGCATTAGACCGAACGCACTATGTATAGCATTATATGCGAGCACTAGAAGCAGTGATACTACTCTTTCGAGATGTACGTTAGACACGTTTTCGGCGTGTTGTTGACATTGATCGACCGAGTACAGCATATTGCTTCGAGCGTTGTGTAAGAGATTGTCACTTCCGAATCTGAGAGTTATACAAAATACTGTGGATTCATGAAAACATCATGTGCTTCTGATTTCTATCGATGATCGACATTATGATTTTGGAAGAACTACCCTAGCGCCTACGTTGATAGCATAGTATAACGCCACATTTTCATTGTATCGTATAGCATACACTGTTCTCTATTGCTGAACGTAAACCACGCGTTGCTTCCAAAATAAACTGACCGAAATAATACTGCTTAATACTGTAAATGCTACAGGAAGAGATCGTTCTTTAATAACGCCTCGCACATGCAACCTTCATGACCTACAGGTGTACATTCGTCATGAACGTCAAACTGAAAATTAAACACACCTTTTCGCAAAGCAATATTATATGGTGAACCATCACCTAGAAAATTGAACGTACCATTTAATCCATTCTCTTGATCTTAAAATTGAGATTGAAAGAGAAAATTCAACGCTGAATATCATTGAGTGAAATTTATTGTTCATAAATCTAGTATTATTTCATCAAAGCATACTAAATACAAGGATATCAATCCTTAAACATTGACATGAGTGTTTCGATTCTCAAACTGACAAATCACGAAATGCATTTTGCTGCGAAGGTGTTTAATCATTTTTTGCTATGTTTACGATTAAAGTTATTTATTTTTGACACTTGAGTCTGGTGAATTCGTTTTAGCCATTAATTTATTATATCACGTGTTATGTAAATAACGTGGTTCATTGTACGCATTACATTTAGCAGTGACCCTAGAATATAAGCTTTCGTTTAATGTTTTCGGCGGCAGAATAAAACGAATTTTATTTTATTATTTTCTCCATCTGATGATGACACAGTCAGAAACCAGTGGTGTTGTGTAAATGGCGGAGGTGTGAGCAACAAATTACTTTGGTCATCCATGGGCGCCTTGAGTGCCTGATTAAGAAGAACTATGTGATTCTGTGTTTAAGCATCGTGGTTCGTTGTACAAACCCTAAGCATCTGTGGCCTTTAAGTATTGATTAATTTACCACTTATACTTATACGTATACTTATGCTTTATAAGTGCCTCTTTCGTTTCAGAATTTGGTTCTATATTTGAACCACGGGGTTCTTTGTAAGAACCACGTTTAACAGTGACATAAAATTGTAGTTTTGTTTACTATACCACAATGTTTTAAGGGTCATTGAACATGATCTTACAGTCCACCTGATGACAAGAAACAACCAGAAAACTGCTCTGCTGTCTAACTAATGGGTATGAAATACACCACTTTCTTCAAGTTTATTAGTCATGAGCGGTTCACTTCAATTTTTTAATTTTGCAGTTCTTTATTTAAAAACCGCTTTTCTAAGTAAGTGGCACATTTGAAAGAATAGTGCCAGGAGCAGTGTATACTATTGTATGCTGTTTTTAATAATTTAACAAAATTTAAAATAACCCTCATCAAGAAGAAATTATCGTTGTAAACAACATCTTTATATAGGGTTCGTTTAAATGCTCAAAATGTTTCTTTGTTTCTGTGGCCACCTTCTCACAACATCGATACACTCATCGTTTACAATAATAATAACTGTTAATTATATGTAAAGAAAATTGCCAAGCTAGTCCATGCATGATCACGATGCATGTCGAAAATTATACGAAATACAATGCTTAACTTAAAAGCAACGCCTCAGGATTAAAGTAAGAGTATATTAAATCTTTATTCCTTATCGACCTACTGCATTCAATTGTTCTGCTAAATATCTTTATAGAATTCATGAATATCGGCATGTGAGATTGCGGATGTGAGAAGCGCAATAAATCATGTTTATATTTGTTACGTGATTATCCTGTTTTATGTTACTTGTTGTACATGAATAACGTCTGCGATACATTCGGACGCAGACCGTAGTTAGCTGTGCAACGCGACGCTTGTTGACGTGGCTATTGCTGCAGTTGGTGTGTTCGCATTAGAAAAAGGCTCACGTATTAAGTCTGTATGTCCTTCTCTCAACGCAAAATATTAACGTTATTCCATTGATGCGCGAGTATGTTTTACGTGAAACGATCTACCAAATCATGATCAGAACTCTTAAATTCGAAAAAGGTTTGAGACAAATCTGGATGCGGTTTTGGCCTTAATTATAAATCCTAATTCCATGGGTCCACGTGGATGTTTTTAACCCGATTCTTGAACTGCTCAGTATGCAACAAAATTTCATTGTCGGATGCTATATTATTCGTAGCTACCATAATATTCTGTTTATTTTGTAAAGCTTTATGCGTTTTAGACGATTGAAATTGAAATGCAATGAAAAGTGAACAACATATTGAACTTTGGAATAGCGAACACGATTTGGTCTGAATTGAGTTAACTTCATTTTATTCTCAACGTAGAATGTCACCAATGGTAATAAGATGCTAACTCATGCTATATGCTGCATACTAACTCAGTCAATATCACAAATATTGTTACCACACTGTATTTTACTGTATATTCTGAATATTTTCATTAGACAGACTGTTTAGAATGCAGATGTGAAGAGATATTTAAACCAGCCGATTAGGATACTAACGACCTATCGCCTTTAACCGAGACAAATTACTCCAACATTTAGCTTAGACTTTGCAATAGCTCCATATAGACAATATCAGACTTTTAAGCAAGACAAAATCTGCATATTTCATGTTTTTATAACGATTAACGGACATAGTAAAAATAAGACTAACATAGTTAAGTGATTATTATTATTACGTTCGTTCATTTTCATACGAAAAAAGGATTGCAGATATATATATATATCGCTTACTTTTTTCGAAAGCTGAGCAATTAAAAATAGAGATCGAGATAGAGAAATAGATTATTGAATGGTATCGACTTTTACATTTTATAATGACAAAGCGCATACGGGAATATTAATTATCAAATTTCACGTAATTCAAAGTTTAACTCTGAGTTCGAAATAACTTCCAAATATGAATAATGGGTAATTAAAAATTAATTGTTGCTAACTCCAATAAATCAAACTTTTGCCATGTTCATCCATCAAGGAAATTCGATTGATTTCAATGTAGCTCCAAGGCATGCGGTTCCTGATCATATTATCCCAATCTGACGCGTGGTGTATGTGTTGGAAATGCTTGCAAATGAGCATTTATGTTATCGACAATAAGTTTAACCCCATGTATTGATTTTGGAAATATGTGATTGAACAGGTTCACCCTACCAAGCCTATCAAGCCTAAATATCATGCAATAACATCAAGGTGAAATTCACATTTGAATGTAAAATGTTTCTTTAATGAATTGATAATACTGAGAGCTGATAAAAGAATATAACAAAATTGCTTTGTGTGTTGTGAGAAATCTCAGCGTTCGACATAGAGGATTATGATTCTTTCTCGTTTAATCGAATTTTAGCGGCATTAGCAATTTTTTTCTGTGAGCGTGACTGTTTTGAAAACATTTATTTGTAATTAACACTTTCTACTCTATAAGTAAACGATGATCGTCCGAGAATTGCCCATCGCCGCGAACTATGCAGAAGGGATTGTTGGTCCGGAATCGGACATTACTACATTTGTAAAGCTGTGGAACATAGACAAATTCATGCGCCTGTGATATGTTGTTGTTGGCCTCATTCGGTCAATGCCAAACATGGATGTATATTACAATCGAATGAACGTTTAAGTTCTACAGCTTCATTAATGACTAAACAGACAGATTCAGTAGGAACAATCTTTTCCGCATTGCTTGCAACGGTAGTCAGAACTGCTTTACATTGCATCAGTTGCACGCCGGCTGTGTTATTTGCATTCAGCAGCCAAGAGCTGTTTCTGCTTTACCCCAGCTTGCAGACCACGCTTTACAAAATGCCTCCAATCTGAGCGGTCAAGAGCTAATTCTTTCCAACTCGCTAAGTCAATGCCAAGAGTTTTATTATCTCTTTTGCAAACATCTGCGTACCGCGATTGCGGTCTGCCATAATTCCTAATTGCAACACACCATAAAATGTCGACCTGGCTGCGCTGCAACAGACTCGATTACCAGACACTGGTATACTAATAGGAAGAGATTACACTTTTGTTCGCATAGGATGGGGTTTTGATGAGCCTTGACTGCACGGAGTTAGTTTTCCGTTGGAAACGACCTACTTAGCGCAGCAGAACCGAACAGAAGTTGGAGCGAATGTATTTCGACTCTAAATAATAAGTGCATTATTAATCGCATTACATTCGTCAACGTTTATCCACCGACGCTCTATAGAAAGCTTGCTGGAAATGAGGCTTTTAATCATAACTTTGCAACAGTCCTCAAAAACGTGACACAAAGAAACTGTGATAATTTTCCATGGTTGACATCCACCGACAGAGGACAATGAAAAACTGATACCCTAATGCGTAATTGTTGAATTATTTGCTAACATGTTGTACATTACTGAAATATGTCAGAATTTTACCTCTGAAAAAGGCGATCAAATCTGTAAACGTTATAAAAATCAAACATTTTGTAAATAAAATCGAATAACTACAGCATTAACATCTTATTTTGATAAAAATATCACAAAATTCTTGACAACGTGATCAACTTTTTTGGCAGCCCAGAAAGTAGATCTTCAAAAAAATGAACATGCGTTTAGAGAAACTTTCTCACTAATGTTAAGGATTAAAATTTAGTTAATTCCAACTGGATATTTTCATTTGTGAGACACTCAATTGAAAATTGAATAATGTCTAAGAATCACAGACATATTTTAGCGGAATAGTGGATGTTTCATTGATTGGCATCCCGATAAAAGTGAACGTAGGCAGATCAATTCATAATTTTCAATAAGCTTTTAGTTCTACTGAATTCTAATTGCCACTCCGACACCATTTATATGAGTTAGTATTCAATGCAAATTAAAACGTTTTGAGAATTCGTTGATGCAAGCATGAAACATTTATCCAAGCCTCATAAGTAGCAAGATAGTGCAAATTTACATAATTCAAAATTTTGAATTCTGACGCAAAGATATTCACTTAGTCAAGATTTGTTTAATGTTCATCGTTAATCCGTGATACTCATGATGATGTTTGTTGAACACAAAACTCTACCATCTACTAGAAAGACCACTGTGGATTTGTAGCCATTTTCAAAGCAATAGTTGGTTATCAACCTATTAACTCTTTATTCATTTTGATATGTTTCTAATGACAAAACGATCATTTACAAGGGACCGTACAAAGGGCGATCGAGATAAACCCGTAAGCTTGTTGACAATGCATACAGATGCACATCATCTGTTAAAGCTAGTGGATTTAGTTTATCTAAATGTGAGTAGACAAACGTGATCAAAGGGATTTGTCGTGTTAACATTTTACAAAAGTTTCCTATTGTTCGCACATCCACAGCACATGGACACTACAGATGTATCCTAGCATTTTGATGTGTATAATTGAAGACAGTAATCTTGTGTTCATATAAACCGTAAGGAGTTATAACATAGTTAGAATTATAAGACACAATAAATAGCGTTTGCATAATTAACCGTGACGTTAAAAAAATACATTGTTCACCGGATCATGTGTGAAAACAACACACAAATGTTAGCGGTGTGTGTGCATACCATAGATATATATAGAAGATATATAATATATATAATAATATATATATATATAGATATATATATATAAGATTATAATAATATTATAATTATAGGAAATGAAATACGGTATCAAAACCTGTATCGCACTGGAATCTTTCCAACGATATCGATATTCGTAGGATAGTTAGTGTTGGTAAAAACTTTGTTCGCGTGAACGGAATGGTATTTCCCGTAAAAACTGCTACGTTTGCCGTTATCCAACTTGCACAATCGAAAAGTATGAAATCCGATAGGTATCGTCGAGTGATAAACGGATTACTTTAAATGGTATAAATCCGAGCAGAAGCGACGAAGTTATGGTCAAAATTGTTAGAGCAACAAAAATAACGTCCGCACACCAGGTAGACAGACAGATGATATATCTTTCGCGTTAACTAGAAAGATTAATGGCCCTTGAGGAACGCAACTGGTAACACCTGGGCTAAAGAATACACCATGAAATCTAACACGATTTTCTACGTAACTTTAATTTATATTAAAGCTTGCTTTTCACATACATGATTTAACTCGATTGCAGCTCTTGCTTTCGGATTAATGTAAGTTTTCCCAAACGAAATTATAAATATGGAATATATTTTCACATTTGCATGCACTTCCATCACACACACAGGCCACGACCGGTTTCATTCTGTTCGTACTCATCAATTGTGAATAGTAGGTTCAGTAAAACCTTTTGTTCTACTGCCTTGATAACTACAATCTGTTCAGTGGTGTGTTTGTAATTTGGTTATTCAATAGCTGCTCATGAGACGAGCGGCTGTACGAAGTCAGCTCACCAAATTGATTAATACGAAGAAGTGTTTGTGAATATTTCCCCATGCAAATCTCATTCATTTTCTAATATAAATTCAATCAAAACTTCATCTCAATGTGATTTTATTTTTAGATAGTTAATAGCGTTTGAACGAAAAAACGGTTTCTGTGTAGCAAGCATAACTAGTTCAACGAACGTGTCGAAGTATATTTCGCTAGATTAAGCTCTGCGGTTCATCTGATTTATGCAGTTCTGCTTTGTTAATTATTACAACCGCATGAATTGAATTTCCGCATTACATGGTTCTATGAACCTATTTATTTGGGAAGCTGTTATTCTTAGCTGGATTATGATAAATTTTATCATTTATTAATACAAACATTGCTACTAGTTACAGGATCATTAATCTATAATTCTGGTTTCAACAAACCGTTTCTAGTTTTAATAACCAAATTGTATAGTGAATAATTGAAATTTCATAATATGTTGCCAGATAAGAATGTAATAACAATTGAATAATTGATTATCAATGGAAATTCTTTTTTATACATAATGCGCACCGAAACAGATGTGTGAGTTCAGTAGACCGATGTGATTTTACCTTTGATTTACAAACATATTAATCAGTATTAATTTTATTGCAGTTTGGATCTTCAAAACAAACTGTAAGTAATGATATTGTCATTTTCATTTCCACATTAAATCGACAAACATAATTAGCTTTTGAAGCTATTGTTGGGAACCAAACTTATTGTAACTACCTGATGTACACCCGAAACCCTACCCCGGGTAATTACCATGTATAAACGTCCTGTTATGGAATATTCCATCCAAGCATGGATACCATGGCTGAGGAAGGATATCGAAATACCCGACAGGATTTATCATCGTGCTACAAAGTTTGTCCCACGGTACAGAAATTTGCCTTTCACAGAGTGAATGTTAAAACTGAATCTACAAGATGTTACCCAACAACGGGTACGTAGTGACCTCCTGTTAACATTCAAAATCCTGCATACTGGAAACCATCCCCTTAAACACTTGCAAAATCCCAATGGCCTTACTCGAACACGAACAAATTCAAAGGCTTTAGGCATTCTGCATTCTCGTTTGGATATTTGTCGTATTTATTTTTCGGTAAGAATTTGTTTCACTTGGAACTATTTGCCTGAAGAAATCACACGATCAGAATCTGTTAAGGTGTTCGGATCCAAACTCTATGAGTTTACAACGAATCATGCTGTATGTGACTGTCCCTATTAATTTTAGAGATATTTTATGTTTTCTATATATTCCATATACCTTGTCATCCTATGATTATTGTTAAGCTTACATCTTTATCTAACATAAAATTTTCTGAGTTTCTGAGTTTTGATGAATTGAAACAACCAGAAACCTTCTGCCATGTGTAGTTGAGGAGGAAACATGAGGAAGCGAAACATTAAATCGAGAGACAAATTTGAACATTTTTTTCTCGCAACATAAATTCGGCTCTGCTCACTGACAGTATAATATTTTTTTGATTGATTTTGTTTCATTTTATTTCCATTTATCAATAATAATTGATCTTTGACGGATAATTACTCAATATAAAGCGTGAGTTTTAGTTTTTATAAATCCTGCAAAACATTTCTACAACAAAGTTTCGGTCACGTTAAAAATAAGTACCTGAATAAAGCATAGACTAAATATTATATTATTATTATATTAAATATTATCACATATTGAAAATGTTCGTCATGTTTCACTCGTGACACAATATCTTTGTCCAACCATGGACGTAAGATTTAAAATGGCAGTTTGTTGCCAAATCAAAAGCTACTTTAAATAGACGTGTGAGAACGGGTCGAAAAATACCACTTTTTACATGTAGGTGCAGATGCGACCAGCGTCCGCTGCCCGAATGGTTGCGCCATCAACGTGCACATTAGTATTTGTGCACGATAATCCTATGCCGCTGTCAAACCGAACACTTGATTGTGTAGATGTCTGTCTAAACCATCTTGCTGGCCGGATTCGACAAAGCGTTTGCTATTTAGTACTGACCCCCTTGCGCTGGCGAAGTTTTTTAGCCAAATTCTGCTCTAACTCATTCATTGCAAACACCGTTTCCCACAAATGTAATCAGATATCACTTTGACAATAAATATTAAAAACTGTCATAAATTATTTCAATCTAATAGCCAAAAATAAGATACCGTTACGTCAGTTATATTAACGTGTTAATAATCTTCGAAACCGCTTTTCCTGTTGACACATTCTTATTGTTTGTATTCGTCATTTAGTATTTTGAGAGACCTCAATGTTTAACCAGCATTAGGAAATTTTCATGATTATTATTAAGTTCTAGAAGGTTTGATAATTTAATTAGGGAGATGGGGCAACTTGCTATTCGCAACTTTATTCCTTTTTTTTATTTTGATGAACCTGTTATAACAATTCTCTGTAGAATCGGTTGGAACTATGAATGCTTGACACGATAGATTTTTCAGAGATGTTAGCTACTAAATGGTTTCGCATTTCATGTTTTTAACAGAATTACAAAATGGGATGGAGAGTGAGTGTATCCCAATTATGTGGAAATTATTCGTACTTTTGAGTATAACCTTCAGTAGTGAAATTGTTAATACAAATGATAATACAAACTGACACCGTCAAATTTGTCGCTGATGTGAAATATGCATTACGCTTATACAAATAGGTTCATGAAAGAATTTCAATGAATGCTGCAGCTAAATCATCGGCTAAATTCTAAATTGTTCGAACTCAGCCAATGAAGAAACATCGTATAATTTACAATATTCAAATCAAATGAATTTTCGTTAAATGTTATGAAAAATATGCTTATTTGCTTACATTACCATCAAACACACGCCCTGGCCGGTATCATGCTGTTTGCACACAGAAGAAAGCGACAGTATGATCTACGCCCGCATGTGCTCGAAACAGTGGACAAATTTATAACAAGTTTCGCATGTATGCCACCGTTGGATAAGGTTAGCACTACCAACCTGGTAAATCGCATGTTTACATCCACATGTTATTCAAAGTTATTCAAAGTTTTAATGGTCCAAAAAGTAAATAATTTACAGTAACCACAGATTAAAAATATAGGGAATTCATAAAAACAACACAAATGTTTTATACACAAGGAAAGTCAGCACGTGTATTCAGGTGCAAGGTTGGGTTTAGTCAAAATATACTTGTCAAGTTCAGCCTTGAACATGTTCAGGCTTGTTGCCCAAATGATATGTGGGGGCAGGGAGTTCCATAGAAAACAGACTCTGACAGCAAAGAAAAACCTTCGACAATTTGATCTGGAGTGTGAATAAGGATTAAACACTTTTGAATGCAATTCGATCGTAGGCATAACCCATTTTATTTTTGAATCGTTTTTTATTCCAGGAAAAACAAAGCCTTCCAACAGTGAGTTTGGCAGAGAATTCACGAAAGTATCTATTAGGAATCAAATTATGTGAACAATTGACAGCAACGTGAGGTTACTCACTGAATGGCAATATGGCATATGGCATATGGAATGAATATCTATATATATATATATATATATATCTATATATATATGGCATATTTGTATCTAGCAAAGGTCAGCAAGCTTTGTAAGTTGCATCCAAAGTTAATTTGCATTGTCATGATCATTAATTGATCGTCATTATACTACTATATATACAAAACTTTTAATGTTGTCGAATCGTCGTGAAGAAACTTACAATCATAAGTGTAATATAGGTCCTGATCAGTTAACTTATAACTGAGTTTGGCTATAGAGGATATTATGCATTCCTCAGAAAATTTCAGTGTTTAAGTTGTTACACTACATACACTTTTATATTAACAATATATAAAACGATATTTTAAAACAAATAACAAAATAATGAATTTATTTCCAGTGAAGTGGAACATAATCCTCAGTGAGTGGGTATTATTCAGAAATCGCAGATTACCGCTGGTACACGTTTACCGGATATCATTTTGCTCACTTCATATAAATAATAATAATTTAATTCTTGAACAACAATGCATTCGAATTTTTCCGAAGTTTGAAAAAATTTCTAACTTGATGGATATTCCAAATTATTTCTTCATCATTCACAGTATATAATTAGTTCAAACGGTTCCTCTTTTTTCCAATTTACAGTATGGACCGCCTATTTGCGTAGTATGTAACGAGTAAATTATCAATTTTGGTGCTATAGATTAAAGAAGTTGACAATATTTATTTTCAATTATAACAGCTTCAGTTCCAATAAGCTCGAGTGCGTTTAGTGGAGTAAATTACTTTTTATTATATAAACACGAATATTTTTATTTGAAATGAAGCAAAATCATCTTTATCAAATATATAAAATCAATTTTTTCCGCTTGTTTACAGTATAACAGAGAAAACAGAATTGTGAGTATTGTTGATTATCATAAAATATTTATACCTAAATGAAGTACCAATAAGAAATTTAGGAGCATACATGGCATTAGATGTTCAGGTAACTACCTTAGATAATTGTGTCGGAATATTATCACTCCATGAGCTTATGCTGTCCCATTCCAAACAGCGCACACTTAACATTATCTATACTAAGCTTTGTATACTTCATAAATTTTCAATTTCATTGTCATTTGAATATTGTGTTGTTCTTGTTCCGCAAATGCGAACTGCTCAATGATTAAATTCTTGAAATGAGCTCATCATAATTTGGATCTTTTGGATGCAGCGAGCGAGCGTAGGTGTCGCTTTAACATTAGGATTAATATGGACCTTAGACCAGCTTTAAAAAGATCATCCGCATTTGTTTCTTTATCCATTCACCATATATTGAAAATACGACTGATGCCTCCTAAATGAAAAGCCATCACCTTCGGATTCGTGTAATGCGTTGTTGACTCAGGATTCCTTTGCTTTAATTGAAACATTTGAGACCTATACAATAATCTTAGTCTTCACAATCCACCTGCGGTTGCCCCAAACTAGAATGTGTTAACCAAACAAAATGGCAGCTGCTCTTCCAATCCTCTTCCGCATCAAGCGAGAGGTAATCCGCGAAAGTTGGGCTAATATATGTGAAATGATGCACTGATTTGAGCTGTTAGTATTTGAAAGTGATATATGGATACGATCCAATCTCTTGATGCTATATTTCAGCCGAAATGCTTCGATAGCCGATGTAAAACACCTCATTAGTGACGGGAGGTGTTCTTGGGAGTAAACTATAACAGCTGCATTTTACGCAAACAACAGGTCACCGATTAGCACATTCCATACATTTGCTTGTTTTATCGACCGGTTAAGGTTGACAAGCTTGCCATCGCATGCTTTATGTTCCCAAGCTCCATCAGCAGAGCAAAATAAATGCTGAACAGCGTGATAGCAAGTATACCTAATTATAAAACCTGGCTTCTAAACTGTAACTTATTAAATGAACTTCTGTCCAGAACGGAACAAAACAACTAGTTTGTTTGGTATTGGGGGTAACATATGCAATTGAGTATTGCGAGAAGTCCCTCCTTGTCGTCGCCAAATAGATGAAAAACATCTTATTACGCCGTTTTCACAAGATTTTTTGAAGTTTTCTCGGGGAAGATCATGTCAATAGTTGATCTTTTCCTGCGGAAGAAACATTGAGTTTCGGAATAAAATCTACCAGCTCAAACTTGTTTCCTGATGTGTACGATTTTGACAAACAATTTGCCTACAACATTCAGATAGGACATTATTCTGTCATTCTTGTTGTAGCATCGATCAGTCGTATTCTCAAGTAGCGTGATCATCTTGGTCTCCTATTTTGGGGCACACCTTCTGCCAGCACTGAAGAACAATCGAAGGAATGACAACGTTATTTCTGTTTCACAGTTTTTGATGAGCTTAGATGGTAGCTAGTCATTTTGTTTAAATTTATGGAAAATATTCAAACTGATATTACGTCAAAACACAAAGCTCATTTAGAAAGACGCATAGTTCGAGAAAATCAATAACATCTGCACGTGTTTTATCGCAAATTATGTTTTATAAATATCAATCTCAACGTAGTAAGCCGAATACAAAGCATTGTTCTCAAAGTATCAAATACATTGAATGAGTGATATTTTAATTAACGTCTATGAAACTAAATTCTCAACGTTATTTCCAGGGCTGGACTTCAGTTTATTAGTAAGTTTTCATTTGGAGGCATATTTAAATAAATCTTCTTCGGTCCAAGTTTCACCATCCATTATCTACCAATTTGATAACGCCGACGACGTGTAACTGAACGGGACCTGCTTATCGATGTGTGGGTATTTTGAGAGATTGTTCCTTTCGAATCGGACTATTTAATCATTTAAAAGTCGGAGGAGCAAATAAAAACATGCGACTCCGATGCACATACAAGGTGGAGATCGACGAACGACAACAACGAATGCCAGTTTCAAAGTTACATTTAAAATATGTAAAGTTTGACCACAACATTATTATGGACCTTCATGATAAATTTATGATATTGGCCATGACACTAGCAACATTTAAATTACAACATTTCAAGTCTTATCCACATATTCAATTCTTCAAGACTGATCGATCCTTATAATTTATAACGAATTTCGGTGATTGATTAAGTATAAGAAAGGAGTTTTGAAATGAATTATTAAAAAATGCTTACTCGAAATAAGTGAAAAAGGTAGCACTGAATTCATACATTCCGTTCAAAAATTTACTATCAGAATATCTTCATATCATGGTTGCGAGATAAATATGGTCGTAGGTTTTCAACAAAAAAGACTATATAAACAAAGATATATAAACAGCCTCCTCTTTTTTTGGCAAGTCTTTTATCTGCACTACACATATTTATATTTATATTGTCGATATGTCTCATTACAAGCTATCGAAATCTTCAAAAGCAACACACCGAACTACATCTCAACTAAAAAAATGTTCGGTGGTTCTTGATGGAAATATGTCCACGGTTCTGACCACTGTACGGAACCTGGAAAACAAGATTGAATCAGTTGCGGATAAGCTGTCCACGGTTTCTAAAATTTGCAGTATATTAGAACCGCTAGCTATCCTTCTCGACCCTAGTTACGTATTAGACTCTGATCTTCTTCAAAAAACGGGTCGATTCATAGTGTCGCTGACCTCAGAAATTGAGCAGCGTCGAAACCGTGCTAAAAACATTATTCTTCTTAATGTAGGCGATAGATATCCTTTAGTGGACATCAAAAAGACAGTAATGTCTCGTTATGGCCTCCCTCTAGAATCGGCATCTATAATTAGGCTTAGAAAGCCTTCTAACCGCAGTTGTGCCCCGATATTATTAAAATGTGTTAACGAGAATTATGCGTTACATATACTTAATAATCAACATGTCTTAAAATCACTGCCTAAATTTTTAAATGTGTTGATCAAGCCAGACAACAAACCCTTACAACGCAAATGCGTTCCCAAGCGTTTCAACGTAGTAAAACCCTCAACAGTTATTCCCAATTTAATAGACCTGGATATTGTCGTTGATAATTCCACATCAACATCAACAACTAATTCTAAGTTAAACATTGACGACGCAATGTTAACACCTGGCCCTAATAGCCATGCCCCCACTAAGGAAACCGTCACCGCAGCTTTGCAGCCCTCAGCTCGACCTATAATTAAAGCCACAAAAAAAAGTCGTGCTCCCTGTCTTCAAATCAAATTCACCCTTACTACGTGGTGGACCGCGCATTATTAGGAACCATACGGTTGGGCGTAATTTTGATGAAAATAATCCATCTAATGGCTCATGTAATTATCACCCCGTACATAGACGGTTCCCGGTTATACCTGGCCCACTTAATCCACTTATCCTCCCGCAAAGTCCCTTTTATCCCAAGCAGCCCTATTACTATCCTCCTCCAAGACCCTACACTTCTCCCCTCCCAAAAAATGTTAAAAAAAAAAACGCCCCACGTATTCTAGATCAGCGCCCCCTCATGAATGGGAATCCGTTTACTGCTTACACAAACCAATTTCAAAACATGTATGGCTCAATAGAAAATTTTCCTTCCCTTTACCACAACCCTTACCCATATTAGCCACGACAATTTTCAAACAACTCGTTTAAATCGTTTTTATTACGCATGGTAAATATCCTAAAATTCGCCT
>JACCGJ010003945.1:0-24968 GCA_013407085.1 Atriophallophorus winterbourni | reverse complement strand
GACATTTTTAATAGCGAGTGATTACCCTGGGCCCGTATTGTGCAGACCATATTCAAGGAAAAGAGCCACGCCTCCGCCTCTCCTATCGCCAGGTCTATCGCATTTGATGACAAGATACTGTTCGCTGATACTAGCTGGCACAACATCAACCGCAGACAGCCAGGTCTCAGACAGCACTATGACCCTCAGGTGTAGCTCGGCTACACAAAGAGAAAGTTCAGTCCACCTATTTTTTATGCTGCACACATTAGCGTACAACACAGTGGCACTGGATACGCGCGCTTCGAAGTTCAGTCGTGCTTTGCCCTCGGTCGATCACCCGGGGAAGCTGCACGTTTTTGGGGTACTACTTAATGCAGGAGAAGCAATATCGTGTGCATCTAGCACGACGGTAATGGAACGTTGCGTAACTATTGAGCCCTCATATATAACATGGGAGCTGCCACTAGAAAGGCTTACCTGACTTCCTTCGCC
This sequence comes from Atriophallophorus winterbourni, assembly GCA_013407085.1. Classification (NCBI taxonomy): domain Eukaryota; kingdom Metazoa; phylum Platyhelminthes; class Trematoda; order Plagiorchiida; family Microphallidae; genus Atriophallophorus; species Atriophallophorus winterbourni. Next base: position 24,494 of record JACCGJ010003945.1, on the reverse strand, counting down.
ATTCAAGCTAATGGAACGTTGCCTGACTATTGAGCCCTTATTTATAACATGGGAGCTGCCACAAGAAAGGCTTGACTGACTTCCTCCTGCATTAAAGCTAAGCAGATCTTCATCGTGCGCACCTGATAGCGAGATCATAGGTGATGCACACTCCGGTACGATTGTCGTTGATTCAGTGGCGTTCGGCTTCGCTTTAGGCTGAAGGGGAGCGGATGATCCTACAGCTAAGTTAATTTCAGTCGAAGCTACAGTGTACTGCCTCCTATTAAAAGGAGGGTTGTCAGGATTCATTTGGAGTTTGTCCAAAGTGGCGTTAGTTATGTCTTCTGCCTTAGACAAAAAAACATCGCGATCTGCCTGAAATTTGAACTCGACTAGGATCGGTTGAGGCTGGTTGTCAATCTTCCATCTACCCACACGATGAACTCGCACCGTGTGAGTGGAAGGCTCAAGCTTAAGAAGGAACAATATTTCATTTTTTTCGGTAGAAGATTCCAGTGTTTAGAGGACTTACTTAGGTGAAAATTTCATTTTAATTTCATGCAGAATCTACGTAATTCCACTAGATTATCTTGATTTCTTGAATTATACCGAATCGAATAGTCGAATTTAAATCAATATTATCAGAGGATTATATTCTAAAAAACTTTATTAGGTTGTGTCTAATTCAGCGGGCCCATAATCATTCTAGCATGAGCTGCTTACACCTCTCTCGATATGATTGATTCCAGCTATATCCAATGATTGATTTGGTAAAAGTACGTTTGGGTTATGCTGCTATATATTATATTGCAGTAACCAAAGAGAGATACATTGAAAAGTTTATAAAGTTCTAACTTACAGTGTGAGAAAGTGAATAACTTATGTATCATATTTACATTCTGCTTTGCCTTCGAGATCACTTGATGTATATGCTCGTTGAATGTAAGCGATGCAGAATATTTGAACTCAAGATCACGTGCGCAGACGATAATTTAAATGGGCTAACCATTAAGAAGGATTGATCCATCAGGAATTGTACATCTTAAGGGCATGAACTTGAATTTGACTATAGAGAATGAGAAACCATTTATTTTACCCCGTTTGGATAAAGCAGCCAACTGTTTGTTCAGCCTGGCAATGTAAGTTTGTGCTTCAGAAGATGCGAAAGAAATTATTCCTTTTGTGTCGTCTGCAAACAAGAATAGTTTACCATGACATATCGCTGTATGTACAACGTTTATGTATAGGAGAAAAGTAATGGACCTAAAACTCTGCCTTCTATCACGCCACTTGGAATCGGTAGAGTACGCGATCTGTGACCATTAACCTCAATGCAGTATGTGTGATCTGTGAGGAAAGAGGTGAGCTTAGAGAAAAGATTCCCATCTAAACCAAATAAACTTAGTTTAGATAGTAATAGTTTTTGTGGTACTGTGTCGAAAGCTTTAGTCATATCAAGGAAGAAAACTATGACTGCTAAACCATTTTCATTCAAAGTATTACAATATTATACTAACGTGAAGTCGATCACTTTAAGATGTCGTAATTAACTATAATAAAAGGTGTCCTAAAAGTACATGTAGCGGTATGAGATTACAAAAATCTATCAGAAATTACAAAAATAATAGCTACAATGTAGTATGAAGATATACAGATAGAAAATTCAAAATAACTCACTGAAGGCTGAAGTGATTTTAGCAAGGAAATTGTGATGGAAAGAATACTGATTCTCCACGATGTCGAAAATTTCGAGTACGAACAGTGATGCAGGAATTGAACTGATTAAATCCGTTAAGATGGAATTTCAGTTCAGGTAACGAATAAAGTAGCAAGCTCGCTAAAATCAAGTTACATCCGTTAGAGTTAATGATTCTTACAGTCCAAACATTCACTGAGGTCAGTCCAAACAGTTGCGAACAAGTTCTCACACAATCGGCTCAGAAACAGCGAGAGAGAACGAATTGGATTGAAAACGTATATCTTTTTCCAGGTCACAATAATTAACGATAGCAAATAGCAAAATGAGTAAAATACAACAGTACACACGAAAAAAACCCACAGGAATTCAGTTTTTGGTGGGGGACTGTCAGAGAGATATATACCTTCCACAAGCCGAAGCTAAAACACAGCAAACCACCATTATAGTAATGAAAACGAAGCGTGTTTTTGTACTTTAGATTTGTATATCACAGTTATTCGAATGTTTTTCTAAAGACGCATCAGTATAATTAGAATTTTCAGTGATACCTCGATGATGATTCAACACCGACTAGAGGTATGGTATGATGAAGCAGCCCTCACACTCCCATAACTGATTGAATGCTACGCTCGATTTAATTTCTAACCTGTCATCGACCTGCATTATAATCCGAATTAGGAGGAATTCTTCGACTTTCTTCTAATATGTATGTATGTATGAAAGCACAACTTGATCAAGTGAAAGTGCCGTACAGTCAGAGACTGCACGTGGGTTACGATACTGTCAGGTTGCCCAGGCCTAGACAGAGATGAGAGCGGAAAAGAAATGGTAATGAGACTCCAGCAGTGTTTCAGCATGAAGTTCACTACCTTGTGCCAATCAATTTTGCACGATATTAGCTGCACAGCACAGAGATGCAGCACGATGGCACATTCGTGCATTCTAACTGGCAAATGATGCTGGATTTTTGTTGATGAAAAAATACATTGAAAAGATACATTATGTTAACATGGTTCAGATGCTAATTATCTACAGCGTTAAAAATGATAACCTCCTTCGAACAAATGTTTTCGACATATTTCTGGACACATGGTTTTTATAAAAATAATAGCTTGGATCAATATATCTTGGTCAAAGTTTATGTACACGTTCATGAGTGACAAAAGAGATTTTATAGAATTGTAGGTAAAACTGCATGTTGGTAATTCATTTCTGAGTTCTGACACTTCCGATTCTAATGTTTTTCAATTTATTAAGGATAATTGAATTGTCACTGTGTGACCTGACAGTACGAATATTTACGAAACTCGTCGCCTAAGCCTTTCATGATTTTGAAAGTTTCTATTAGGTCACCCAGTAGACGCCGACGCCGAAGGCAGAAGAGACCTAAAGAAATTAGACGTTATTCTTAGAGTTTCCGAAAATACCTTCAACCATTTTGGTAGCCATACGTTGGACACTCACTAGTAGTAATATGTCTTTTTGAATGAAGGTCTCAGGCTTGCCACGCAGTATTCTAAATGCGGCCCGAGATCGCCGCCGTATAAAAAAAATACTTTACGCGTTTATATGTCAGAACGGATTAGGGCCCGAAGACTCAGCTCTCGTGCCAGCGGAGGCACATTGCGCAGCCCATTTGAAGTCCGCTGTTACGACTATACCCAAATCCTTAACCCTCTCAATAGATTTAAAGTCGATCCTACCGTTATTCGCAGTTACTGTAATTTTGTCGACTGCTGCAAACAACAGATGACATTAACTATAGTTCAGAGGGAGATCCCATTTATTGACCCTACCGGTAACTGTTGCGAATTCAGAGGTAGTATCGCCTTCATGGACCTGGAAGGATCTGTCACAAAGGAAACTGGTTATCCAGTCGTGAAGCTTACCAGATATACATTTGGCCGCGAGCTTTATCCATATGAACCTGTGACTAATCGATTCAAAGTCCTTACTAAATTCAAAGTAAAAGACCTATACTGGTCCGCATTCATCCATTGTCTTGGAAACTATCTAAAAAGCATAAAATATTCGAGAGACACAAGAATACGTTGAATATAAGCAACGTAAATTTAATAAGTGAAGTGTGATCAAGTATCGAATTCCAGCAACCCTCGACCCTGCTATATTTTTGCGGATAATCTCGTGTTTATCGAATCACTAAATGAACGGATCCTTCCTGTTTTCAACAAAAATGTCATCTAGTAGTCTGCTCCATGGGTCTACTAGTTAAGTTAACAAAATCTATCCCTTTTAAAAAGTCAACAGGAAGCCTTATCTTTCTGAAGTAGATTGTGCAATTGAGATGAATTAAGTGCCGAAGGTTGGTGAATTTGATATAGTTGTTTCAGTGGACTTAACATAGGTTTCTAACTTTTCTGCTTCTGCACAAGGCGCTAGAAGCCAGCGTTTCATATTTCAAACAGTTTTATCCCGCACATCCCTAGAGGATTCTAGACCGTGATTTATAGAATTAGTGAAACCGTATCTCCAGTATTGCGTTCAATCATTGTCATTATATTTGGGAACAGATATAGCTGAGTTTCATGATGTTCAGCGCTTAGCTACTCGTTTATCTGAAAGCAATCATATAGGTCGTATGAGGACTGATTACTGAAAACAGATCGTATCACATAAATGCCTCTACTTAGGAACCTGATTGAATTCTACAAATTTAAAAGAGGTTTTAGTGCTCTTCATCCAAATGATATGTATGCTTTAACGCCAAGCGTGGATACTTGAGGCCATTAATTGTAGCTTACCGAGCGACATTTTAGGTCTAAATATCATAAGTATCATTTTTGTGAATGGGTTGTAAATTACTTCGATCATCTAACCAAGGTGGTTTCATATTTCACTCCGTTAGAGGGTATCAAACAGAGAATCCTTTATTTGTTTTTTTATTTCCAGAATTTTATCAATCAATTTATATCCGGTATTATCTTTATGTTTTCATTGGAACGCACTAATATCTATCCACGCCTATTAGTCATGACAATTATTCCGTTTCAAACCAGTTCACTCTCTTAAAAATAATATTTGAAATAATTGTTTGAAGCGGTGGAAGCTATACTGTGGTATACACCAAATGTAATATGTATGCATGATTAGCGACTTATCAACAACTCGTCCTGTGCGAACTAAAGTGAACGAAAATGGAAGTATTTGCAATTATAAAACGTTGTCAACGTCATTTAGTAGCGGAATATTACGTTGAATAAATAAGTAAATGCAAACACTATTTACTTACTGAACTTCACTTTTCTAAGAACAGCAACGTTTTACCTTATGCAGTAAAAATCTTTTTGCATTTAGAAACCAAATAACACCCAATTATTCACCCTAATCTTGACTAGCTCAAAAGAAATATCCCTTGCATAGGAAAAAGATAGCCCGATTTATTGACAAAATTCATCCTGATCTCATCAAGTAATACATAGAATATTTAATACACCAATTTTATCTATTTCTTATTTAGTGGTAGAAAGATTGTGTTCTGAAAGAGATGTGAGACACCGATTTTATCACACTCTAAATAACGGCGAAAGAGGCCACGGCAATAATTATTGAAGAAACTTTCTTCTGAATGTCGCAAGAAATTGTTTGTTAAAGTTTCACAGATGCAGTTACAAGAAATATCTGACAGATTTTACTTCAAATCAAAATACGTCTATCGCAGGTGAATATTAATTCCGACATTATATTCACTCTGCCACAAATTTAAAAACATTGTCGGTACCAGCATTCGCAACAATGGGTCATTTTAATTGATATTTACGGAAACATTTGAGTACGCTAAGAGAGATGGTAGTTTCAAATAGCTGAATTTTAAAGGTTGCCCTTCAAGAACACTCAAACTCTTCGCTTTATTCCATTGTAGCATGAGTTTTAACGGTTGCGTTCAGAAGCTTTCTAAATTTACCGAAGTGTCAAAAAATGGTATTTTCGATCTCACATGCTGTTCGGTGTTCTCTCCACTGCCAACCATGAGCGATTTCGAAACGTGAGAAGATAATATTTACTTAAACATGCAGGGTGATAAGCAGTGCGCACTTGCATTAAAAACGTATTCAAAGGAGCTACAGAAGCATTAGACTTTCACCCCAAGTTTTGAGTAAGACTTGCACTTCACCGCTCGCTTTGAAAGCATTAGTAAATTGTCATTTCATAGCTGAGGAAGAGCAAATACTGCTCTTGTCGGTTAAATTTAGATCACGCCGCTGGCTGGCAAATTGCGCTGATCGCCCGAGTACAACATAACGATCAGTGAGCTGCATGAATGATTGTTACTACATAAGTGATTTCTCCATTTCTGGATAAACAAGATGGGCTCGTCCATAGGCCAATTTAGTTAAGATATATATAGATGATGTAATATATAAATAAACAAATAAATTTCGACTGTGAATACTATGAAATGAGGGAATGTTCCATAAGAAATTTGTAACATTGATTTCCATAAAAGTACCGTGGTATATCGTATATATAGTAGCGATATATCTAATTTTCTTCTAAATGCTATGAGCAAATTGTTCTACAGTTGATAGCTGATTGGGTTCACGTCGAAGGAGAAAAAATGAGCTTCTCCTCGAGGCAACTTCAAGATAATTGTCTGGAACAGCCAATGATAGTATACGTCAGCAAATGAGATGTCTTTCCAAAATGCTTGATCTTACAGGCTTCCCCCAAGAATGCTCAAACACGTTATTCCTTTTTACTCTGGCATGATATTCTTACTCGATTTTAACGGTGACAGTTCAGAAGCCATTGATAATCGCCGTGAGTTCAAACAAGTGTGTTTTTGGTACCAAGCTGTTCGGTAATTTCTTCGCTTCGATTCTGAAACACGATTATAGGACGAGAAGAAAATGTATTAAATTAAGCACGCGAAGTAATGGCATGCTTTTCATGCTTTTTTCTAACACTTTTCTAACACTTAGCACGCATTGCAGATGACCTTCACGATATCTCGCACAGCATTACATAATCTCGTGAGTGACAAATAGTCTGATACATAGATCCCAAGCGATTTTGGAGAGTTTAAATCGATGTTTGATTACTGTCAATGCAAGTAGAAAACTTTGCCCATAGTAACTCTCGAAATCGTCATCCTTGTCAGCCCAAGAAACGATCCATCAGTTGTTCTAACGGATAGCGTTTATGCTATCATCAATGTAGAATCGGTGCAAATGCCATGCATTACACGTAACCATGCACCTACGACTAAAATTTGGAAATTTAGGAAAACCGCGAAGCCAAGCAGTAGACACAGCAGCTCTTTCTGGCTCCAGTCGAAGCCATCTCTTCTACGTTAATGACTGGGCGACTAAAATACGATTTCTGATCGGATCTAGTTCCGAAATTCGCGTTATCCCACCATCCATTGTGGAACGCAAGAATCTGTCCTCGTTGACGTTACAGGAGAAAATGCCTCTAAAATTTTGACTTTCGGTCAGAGATCACTTTTTGTCGAATTAGGTCTCGGATGTAACTTTTGAAAACATTTCACACTCACTGATCTTAAAGTACCACTCCTGGGTACAGATTTCCTTTCCCATCTTCATCATTCGATCAATATAGATACACGCAAGTTTATTGACAATTTAACAAAAATCAATTCATTTGTAACTTCTGTGATTCCCTTATTCCAACCATTCGAGTAATTGCGCCTGACATCCCATCCGCGTTCAGTGACTTGTTGACAGAATTTTTCAAAGTTTTTAAACCGTGTTCGTAATCTACTACTGTTAAACATGACGTCAAATATCACATTCTGACATGTGGTACTCCGGTGTTTAACAGACCCGTCGTTTGGCTCCGAACAAGTTCGAGGTAGAAAAGAGTGGGTTTGAACACATGCTTGAACTTTGCATTAAATAACCATCCAAATCGCCCCGGGCAAGCTCCCTGTACATGGTTGAGAAGAATAAAGCTGTCGCTCGGTGTCCATGCGAAAATTACCGTGCTCATAACAGGGTTACTATTCCCGATCGATAACCTATCCACCACACACATGACTTCGCAATTTTCTTGCATGGAAAGACTATTTTCTAAACTAGATCTGGTGCGTGCTTACCGTTGGATAACTGTCGCCGAGGAAGTTATCCCGAAATCATCCTTCGCCACAACTTTTGATCTTTCCGAATTACTCAAAATGACTTCTGGTTTAAGCAACGCTGCTCAAACCTTCCGAAGGTTCATATTGTGTTTGACCTACTGTGCAGTCGCACTTTTTGTTGTTCTGACACTTGTGCTCATATCTTCGCCGAATCTGTTCGGATTTCTCTCATTCTAAGAATTCTGTGCTACTTTCGATCATATCTTTCGGAATTTATTTGTTTTGCTTTTGTTCGCAGCAAAGTTATCATATCGGCGTAAATTTCACAGTTTGCTCGAACGCGCACACTTTATTCAATCGCTAACTATTCTACGGTTTATGCTATCATTGCAAAGATCGCGTCGAGCTACGCATTTTCATACTTGTTTCTATGTTCTAGCTTATGTAGTTAACGAGTTATATTTGATTATTTGATACATGACGAAATCACATGTTCCAAAACAGCCACATCGACCCGTCGAACAAAATCCAGTCACACAGCCAAACAATCCATTTCAGGCTACTAACATGTTTGACCGCATCACGTGATCCAACATACTGACTAAAAAATCGATCGATCAAACTGTGACAACGAAATCGAACCAACTTGACCTCATTGCCAAGTTCCTGGATCCTGCGAACGCAACAATGGTCACGGCCGGCCCAGCTGATAGGACGAATCTAGACACGCAGAATTGTCCCGAAGTCAAATGCAAAGCATGCGAACAACCGGTGAGTCCCATGAAGCGTAAAGTAATAACGTGTTTTCTGTGTATGGGTAAATTCCATGGTAAATGTGACCGTACTTTAGCCCCTGATTCGATAGCATTATTAAATAATGAAATGGTTCAAGGTGCATGCAAAGTCTGTGTTCGTTGCAGTGCTAAATCTTTGCACAAAGCCGATACTGTTGAAGCAAAATTAGAAAAAAGAATGGCCGGTGTAAAGTCCATGACGTGAGTAACGTGTATTTCACCCGTTTCTTAGTTCGAAAAATTCAAAACCACAATTCGGATGGTATACGGTACTGTTATTAGCAACAATTACAACAATAATTATACAAACTTTAACTGTATAGAAACATACAGCAAACAGTGGAGCCAAAATACTCCAGAATCAATTATATCAAATGCAAACAAGTTCAATGACGACCTGAGATATAAATAGAATGTAATGAGTTACAAAAATTGACGTCCGAATGTCTATCAAAGTCAAGACACCCAAAAGTGGTGTCAAAATACAAGCCAATTACAAGTGCCCAAAATGGCAACCAAATTCAACAACAATGACCGACAATGGCATAAACATCTAAAAAAATTTTTTCTGATTATCTATTTATAACGCTGCTGTAGTGTCAGGTTACATAGGGTCTATGCATGTCTCGTCATAGGTTGGGACTTGCATCATATTTGTTTGTTTATCAAATTGCCTTCCATGACATTTTCTATACACCATCATGTATATATCTGTCTTTTATTTCACATGAAGCTTATAAATGTTACATTTTTATCCAAACTTGCAAAACAATAAAATCTACCAAAATATAAAAAAGTATAAAAAACCTGAAAATTATCATGTTTTTAATGTAGATTCTTATTTTTTTAATGATGAACTATTTCACTCAGCTGACCTCTCACCATGATGGTGAAGAGAATATCTTTCATTATATTTCAGTGTCTTAGAATACAGAACCATCACTGAAACTGGCTCGAAATCTATCCGCCCGAGATTTGTTCCATTTGCGATTCACTCTCCTGCAGATAACGAAAACCCGGCTGGTGAACACATTTTGGTTCGATTCGTCGACAATTCTTCAAGAGTATTGGAACACACAGCGTACCCTACTCCCATGCTATTAACCACACCCTCTCTCATCCCCCAGAAATTCTTAGATTTTCTTATGCTGATCGATTTATGTTCACTTTTCCATAATCTTAACCAATCTTACCGTAAAAAAACATGAATTGCTGCATATATAATTTTTTATCAATTTTTTATGACAATTTATTACAATTCACTCCACTTATTCCATAATTACCTTCCATTTATGTTCTCCATGTTTTCCCATCCTTGCAATTCGTAAATTCTGACAAAATTTAAATGAAACCTTATGGTTATTAGACATTAGGATTTTTTTCTTACTTACTGTGTATTCGTTTCCATTATTGAACGGAAAACTTGTTTAAAAATCCCGCTCACTTTGGTCATTTGCACCGTTATATTTTTTTGCTTTTCCAATTTTGATAAACTGATCATGTATTACATGCCTTGGATGTCCAAGAATTGGTATTATTATTATTATACGGTACTGTAATTAGCAACAATTACAACAATAATTATACAAAACTCAACTGTATAGGAACATACAGCAAACAATGGAGCCAAAATACTCCAGAATCAATTATATCAAATGCTAACAAGTTCAATGACGACCTGAGATATAAATAGAATGTAATGAGTTACAAAAATTGACGTCCGAATGTCTATCAAAGTCAAGACACCCAAAAGTGGTGTCAAAATACAAGCCCATTACAAGTGCCCAAAATGGCAACCAAAATCAACAACAATGACCGACAATGGCATAAACAATGAATTAAAACAAAAGCTTAACCAAATATGTGAACAAAAAATTTCCAATAAGACAATTACAAAAAGCAAAGTTTAGTTTCTGAATTCTGAAGAGAAAACAAACAAAACCCAAATTCAAGTCACAAAAATCGGTATTGTATAAAAGTAGAAAGTAGAAATTAAAAACAAGAATTTCAAAGCTACATGACACTTAACATGTCTCTTACAGCCTGTTTGAAGTTGGGCTTCGACGTGTGGAAGAAATGTTAGCAAATCATGTGAGTACGCAAGTGATCACTGATGTAAACCATTAAACCATTAAAGCACCGTTAAAGGAATCTGAGACTATATCTTTTCGTGTGCCAAAAATGATATAAGCTGGGTTATTCCCGTTTTGGAATCAGCTAAAACGACCACAGAAGTAGAAAATTCTTACAGAGATACGCTGTTACGGTCGACCTCAGCTGTACACTCCAAAACTGCTGTATCCGACTCACAAAGTCAAGCCACAAATGTTTCAAATTCTAAAACGCCTGACTTTCCGATACGCGAAAAGATCACCCCATACACGCTGAACGGGATATCTACGAATGTCAGCGAGTCCCAAGAAAGCCTGTTTGATTGCAAACAGAAAAACGATGTCGAGAATTGGTCTGAACTTTGTCACCTAATGCAAATTGTACATGTAAAGTGACTCGGTCAACTCGCCATTCAACTACACCTAATATGGGACAAACTCGCTTGCTCAAGGTAACACTGAAATGCGAGGCTAATATCGAGAACGTATTGCTGAATGCTTACCTACTCAAGTCAGATTCCAACTCAAACTGCTGCATATATCCCGATGTACCATGTTGGGAAAGGAAGGGTAGATTGAACGCCAGATAAACAAACGGTATCGCGAAGTATAGTTCTACTTGGTGTACCACAAAATACTTCTACATCATCAAATCAGGAAACCGTAGAACACTACGTCAAACATTAGCGCTACATTGCGTGTTCTCGCGATATTTTTAATGCCGTTGTTGTGGACACTTCTCGAGTTCCTTTTTTGCCAAAATATAAGGCAGATGGACCGAAATCTCTGATGATTACGTTTTTGAACAGTGCTATGGCCGAAATAGTGAGGTCGGAATGGACAAAAGGGAAACGAACACTTCCCAAGGATGTTAGACTTAGCCCACCCAAACCAAGTCAAACACTCTCCCATTTGGAGATAGCGGATAGCTATCCATCCAAATGGAGGAAATCAATGCATCAAAAAACGTCGTAGATCCGGCTCAAATCGAGACGGACTGAGCAATTCACACCGAAAACTGATTGTCGATTCAAGCCGTCGGCGACCAATAAGAGGCACACATGTTTTACCATCCAAAGAAGCTGGATCAATAACTTCGGTTCACACCCCGCCATTACTACGAAAAATACGAATAAGTGCATCTATACAAACGCGAACAGCCTTTTTAACAAATTAATGGAATTGTCCGAAATTTGTAATGAAACGGCGACAGACATAGTTGCAGTAACAGAAACGTGGTTTCATGCCTCATTGTCTGATATTGAACTCTCTTTGCCCAACATGTCTCTATTCCGGTGTGACCGTTTAGGCGATGGCGAAAGAGCAGCACTCTACTTCAAGCAATCGTTTATCTGTAGAGCTATGAACGACCAGATACTTGATATCACTGACACAATTTGTTGCTCTCTGACTCTTACTTCAGGGGACTAATGCATTATTGGAGTGATCTATCGTTCTTCAACGGCAACTCTCGCCCGAACAATAAACTGAATAATGCTTCGCGCTATGTACCAACGCGATACAATACTCAAATATTAATAATGGAGGATTTCAACTTTTCCCAGCTCTAGAACCGGAATTATCATCCATCAGAGAGACTTCAAAATGAACTTCCAGCCGTTTTGGATTACGCACCCCTTTATAACCACGTTTTTGGATTTACTCGTATGAGAGGATCAGACCAGCCGTCTACATTGGACGTTATACTTACATCACATCCCACAGCTGTTGAGAATATCGTTTATAAACCGCCGATTGGACGAAGCGATCACGTTGTCCTAGAATTCGAATACGTTTGTAGCGCTAGGCGCAATAGTGACGGGACAAAATGCGTCAGAATGATGAACTACCTTGCGCTGTGTGCCGAGTTACTAAGCTTTAGTTTCGCACAACTGCATTACTCCTATCCGGATAGTCATTGGCAATCTCTCTTACAGCACTTCAAATCTATTTTGAAGGAACATTCAATGTTTGCTCCGAAGAAAACGTCTCAACGAAATAAATGTTTAGTACGAAGCAGGACTAAAAAGTGGATGAAACAAAGGGCGATAGCGTGGGAGTTTCACAAGGCTACCAACACAGCTGATTCTTGGGCACAATTTACACGACTGCGAAACAAAGTTATCAGCTTAATTCGAAATGAGAAACAAGCGTTTCAATCGCAATTGATTTCTCACATGCACCAGAATCCGAAGCACTTGTATACAATTGTAAACGATAGAACAAATATTAAACCAAGAGTCTTTGCCCTAAAACTGCGACGGCTTAACAGTATTCATAAATCAGACCGCTGACCTGTTAACAGACATTCATGCCGGAGTTTTTGCGCCGAAGTTCATGGAGCCTGATCAGGAACCAATTGTTCGATTTGACCGACCGAACTTGAGTGAAGTATTGATTACTCCGATGGTGCTAGCGCAGCACTTACAAAAATTAAACGTATGGAAATCTCGAGGACCAGAGAGATAACTTCAAAGCTGCTCAAAACCTGTCATGCGCAGCTATCTGAACCTCTATCTTGCATGTTTAATAATTTGCTCCAAGTTGGCGTAGTGCCAGAAGACTGGAAACTGGGACAAATAATACCCATTTACAAAGGGGTCAGCGTTCTGATGTTAAAAATTACAGGCCAGTGACCTTGCTGTCTTCCTTATTAAAAGTTTTTGAGCGAATAATAACCGCAGAAATCGTGCGACATCTGGAAACCAATGAAATTTTGGCAGTTGCTCAACATGGTTTTCGCAGAAATCGCTCTTGTCTAACAAATTTTCTAACAAGCTTAGACGATTGGACGAGGATTGTAAATGCGGGGAGCCGTATTCTTGCGTGCTACCTGGACATTTGTAAAGCGTTCGACAGAGTTGATCACAATTCACTCTTGAACAAGCTAAAGAAACACGGTGTTGGAAGACTATACGAATTGCTAGGAGATAACCTCAGCAACAGACACATCGGAGTTCGTGTGGACGGCCTATTATCGAAGAACATCGATGTCCCTAGCTGAGTTCCACAAGGCTCAGTGCTTGGACCAATACTGTTTCTAGTCTATATGAACGATATATCACTACCAAATGATAGTAAGATGGTTTTGTTTGCCGACAATATAAAAGTACGGAGGCAAATCTGGAATGATGACGACTGTATCTTGCTGCAAAACGATTTGAGTGCTTTGTTTTACTGGTCATCTGAAAATAAACTGTCATTGAATATGCAAAAGTCGAAGATGATTCAGATTGGTCGTGACCTTGGCTTTTCCTATCCGTACAAGCTCGGCGACCTCAACCTGGGGTACACTTCGGAGTCTGGATTTGCGGCAGTTTGGAAAATGGTTTACAATGCGAAACCGTTTACAAAAGCGCGTCTCGGCTGCTCGGCATTCTACGGCGGATATTTGGACCTTTTTTCCCCGATGTGTTTTCCTCTCATGATGAATATATATATATACACGGTTCTAGATTATGCCGTACAAGCCTGGATACCATGGCTCTAAAACGACATCTTACCCCTTAATCGCATATACCGGAGAGCCTCTAAGCCTGTCATTGGTCTCGAAAAGCAACAGAACCGAGCAGCAGCGGGAGCGAACGGATTTGGACTCTAAATCTAAGGTGCATTACTGATACCATTACGTTGGTCAACGTTTATGCACCGACGCTCTCTGCGACGCCTGCTGAAAAACACGCTTTTTATCATAACCTCACAGCCGCCCTGAAAAACGTGCCACAGAAAAACTGTGTAGTGGTATTGAGTGATTTCAATGCCAGAGTTGGTGCAGATTACGAGTCTTGGCAAAAATGTCTCGGAAAGTTCGGTGTAGGCAAAACCAATGAAAATGGGCAACACCTTTCAGAATTGTGCACACAGTTCAATCTTTGTGTCAGTAACACTTTCTTTCAAACAAAATCACAGCATGAAGTCTCTTGGAAGCATCCTCGCTCTAAGCATTGGCATCAGATTGATCTTATTCTTGTTAAGCGTACAGATATAGGTAGAGTGCTCCTCACCAGATCATATCAAAGTGCAGACTGCGACACTGATCATTCACTGGTCTGTGCAAAACTGAAGCTCCCCCACACGAGATTTCACCGCACCAAATTGTCTGCTAAGCCTAGGATAGACGTCACTCGCATGTGCGAACCTAATCTAACTGCGAGATTCGCAAAAGCCTTCACGGACGAGTTCAACAAGACAACCCCACTTGAATCTGCTTCAGAAAACTGGGAATTGATAAAAAGCTGCATATGCCGAGTCGCACTTTCCACTTTCGGTCCGAAGAAAGCTCGAACGAGCGACTGGTTCGAAGCAAACGCTTCTGAGATGACTGCTGTGCTGGATGAGAAACGCTCAGCATTCTTGAGGTTCAAAGGTATGCCAACAGATGAAAACTTACGTCTTCTAAGAGCAGCTAGAAATAAGGTCCAACAGACTGCAAGGCGTTGTGCAAACGACTATTGGACTGAAGTTAGCCTCAATATCCAAAAAGCTGCGGATACCGGCAATTTTCACGGTATGTATGATGGGATCAAGAGAGCCATTGGCCCAAACAAACTTAAAACGGCTCCCATTAAGTCTTTATCTGGTAAGCCGATTGTCGACAAAACTCAACAGATGGAAAGATGGGTAGAGCACTTCTCCTCCCTCTACTCTAGGGACAGTACGGTTCTACCGCATGCACTTGAAAATGTCGAACGGTTGCCGACCATTGAATATCTAGATACCCCTCCTACTCTTGATGAGCTCAATAAGGCAATCGACCGCTTAGCGAATGGGAAGGCCACTGGTGACGACGGAATTCCACCTGAGCTCATCAAATGCGGTAGAGCAGCATTATTACAGCCTATTCACCATTTGCTCCCTCAGTGGTGGCAGGAGGGGAGTGTCCCACAAGAGATGCGAGACACAAAGATCATCACGCTATTTAAGAATAAGGGTGACAGAGGCGACTGCAAAATTACAGAGGAATCTCCCTTCTGAATGTTGTAGGCAAATTGTTTGCTAAAGTCTTACAGATCCGGCTGCAAGTTTTAGCTGATAGAATTTACTCCGAATCTCAATGTGGCTTCCGCAAGGAAAGATCAACCGTTGACATGATCTTCTCCCTGAGACAATTTCAAGAAAAGTGTCAGGAACAGTGTATGCCATTATACGCTGTTTTTATTGATTTAACTAAGGCATTCGACTAAGTCAGCAGGGAGGGTCTCTTCAAAATGCTCGATCTGATAGGCTGCCGACCAAGGCTGCTGAGACTCGTTATTTCGTTCCACTCAGGCATGAAAGGCTCAGTCCATTTAAACGGTTGCAGTTCAGAAGCATTTGAAATTCGCCGAGGCGTCAAACAAGGGTGTGTTCTCGCTCCCACGCTGTTCGGCATTTTCTTTGCTCTGCTTCTGAGGCACGCTTTTAAGACGAGAACAGAAGGCATTTACATACGCACGCGAAGTGATAGCAAGCTTTTCAACCTGAACCGGTTGAGAGCACAAACCAAAGTACGGATGTGATAATCCGTGACCTGTTGTTTGCCGACGATGCAGCCTTTATTGCTCACTCCCAAGAGAACCTACAGTCGCTAATGGACTGTTTTTCGTCGGCATGCAAAGACTTTGGTCTAACAATCAGCATGAGCAAGACCAAACTCCTTGGTCAAGGGACTGTATCGCCACCAATCATCACTGTTGGAAACTGTCAGCTCGAAACAGTACATCATTTCACATATCTTGGTTCAACCATTGCGGATAACCTCTCGCTAGACACTGAGATTGATAAGCGGATTGGCAGAGCAGCTGTCATTTTGTCCCGATTGAACTCTCGTGTTTGAGGTAACCGCAAGCTGACTGTAAAGACAAAGATGATGGTATACAGCGCGTGCGTACTAAATGCTTCACTATACGGCAGTGAAACCTGGGCCACCCACGCAAGACACGAACGGAAGCTGAATGCTTTCCATCTACGAAGCATCCGTCGTATCTTGAACATATCGTGGATGGACAGAGTAACTAACGCTGAAGTGCTTTCAAAAGCTGGTCTACAGAGCATGTTCACCCTATTACGTCAGCGCCGCCTGCGGTGGCTCTTGGTCATGTCTATAGAATGGAAAATGGTCGTATTCCGAAAGATCTACTCTACGGTGAGTTGCAATTAGGAAGTCGACATTGGGGCAGACCGCACTTGCGGTACAAAGATGTTTGCAAAAGAGATATGAAAGCTCTTGACATTGACCCCGCAAGCTGGAAGAACTTGATTTAGACCGCTCACTTTGGAGGCATTGTGTAAAGCGTCGACTGCAAGCCGGAAGGAGCAAATACAGCTTTTGGCTGCTGATCGCAGATCCACGCCGCCGGCGTGCAACTGATACAATACAACAGAGTTCTGACTATCGTTGCAAGCGCTGCGGAGAGATTGTTCCTCCCGAAAACGGACTGTTTAGTCATTCAAAAATGTTGCAAAACATGAAATTCATGCGATGTGATGTACATCCATGGGTCGACATCGACCGACGGAGGCCAACATATATATATATATATATATATATATATATATATATATATATATACCTATATTTCTACCCTGTGGTTATTGTGAAGTTAGTTGCTTTTTCAGCCATAAATCTTAAATCTTGAAAAAAATCTTGAATGGAGGAACTTTTCCAAGGATTATCTTTTGTCCATGTATATGATAATGACGTTCTTATTCCTACTTAAAGTACAGAAGGAATTCTTCACAGATAGCTTCGGGTGAACTAATAATTCTTTCAACTGCGGATGAATTATAATATTTTGATAATGAATTATATGTTGCTGGGTGAGTTGGATGATCTTAACTTGAATAGTTTACTTTGTGATTTCGGCTTATTTTGACTTATAAGAGCTCTGTTTTCGTCGGCTCTAAGCGCGTTATCTAAAGCATATCTGTGACTTGTTGATAGTTCATAAGAACGAAGATGGGCGAAATGTCATGTGTTTTACAGAAACAGAATGTAGTTTCATCATTTTCTTTTCTATTTCCTGGGCTTTCGCTAATTTTGTGTGCCTAATGAGCCTATACGATGCCTTCACAAGAAACCCTTTCAATTGTGAATAAAATGTTGAAGAGACTGTTTTGAAATCACTAGAGAGGATGAATCGGCCCCAGTCTTCTATTCTAATGAATTTTGACAGTAGATTCCAGTTAATATAAATGTAGGTATGCTTGTTATCAGATGGCTGCAAAGAATTGACAGGAGCTGTGGCGAATAATATTTGGGATGATGATATTCTATGGTGACTGTTAAGGAAAGACGGAATTACCGTCCAGTTAGCTGGAATGAGGTTCAGAGTGAAGACTAGGTCTAAGATATTGTCATTTCTTGTAGGTTGTTCAATAAGTTGCTTATAATCTAGTAAGTCAATCGTTCTGGTGAAAGGTGTATAGCAGCTGTGATGTGCAGGATCGTGCCAGTTTAATTTTGGCACGTTGAAGTCACCAGCAATAAGCTTATATTTCGTGTGGTGTAGAGATGCTTCTATAAACGCATTAATTCAGGAATCCATTCTAGAGATGGTTGAAGGCGGCGGATAATAAATACAACCTATTAAGAGATCTGAGGATGGTAATACAATCCATGTTAAGTCTTCTACCTCTGAGAGACTAGGTGAAGTAAAGTTATCAGCTTTAAATTTTGAATGAACATAGATAAGAGTACCACCTCCCCGTTTCGAAGTTCGGTTATTCCTAAATATCTGGTAATTGGGTGCTATAAGTGTTGAGTCAGGCTGGTCATCTCGGGTCCACGTTTCAGTTATAAGAATAATGTCTACTAAGTCCGTAATGCGAAAAGATTTCAGCATTTGGATTTTAGGTGTAACTGATCGGGAATTTATGAGTAGAATAGTAACATAAGAAGGAGCAGGATTAAAAGAAGCGGAAGTAAGTTGAGACAAAAATTAGAGCATCAATATTTAATTTATAATTTTTTTGAAAAAATGGCATTGTCATATAAAGGCATGTACGTATTGGGATGTGTATCGGTTGTAAAATGGAGGATTTGAGTCATATAATCGGAGTAGTGCAATGGTTGAGCATAATAAATAAATAGATAAGTGTTTCATTCTTGAAATTCCAAGGCATGCTAAGCATGATCGATAATTATCAAAGTTTTTTGTATTCATGAAGCATAAAAAATGGACAATAATTTTTACCATTTTCAAGGTCATAATTGTTGGGAATTTTGCCGTTCGTTAAAATGGTTGAGGTGAATGATAATCAATCAGTTTTACAGAAATTCAATATATGAGCAGTTATTGTATGAGAGGAAAATCGGGTGAGGGGGGAAATGACACGAAGAATATTAAAGAACGATGGACCGAAACATCGAAGATGTCAGGAATCTCGAAGAGTCAGAATCTTCAAAAATGTTCAGTTGGAACACAATGTTATTGTCGAATATATGTTTTGAATGTAGAATGTCTTTTTGTGGGTATTCGCAGAAGATTCGAAATCGCAGTGTTGCCTCGTTTGGATGTAAAGAGTTAATCTGGAAAATTAATTCTAAGGGACCCAGTAAATGTTCATTATGAAAGTTGAAAAACTGATATCACTGTTAATATCCAGCAATGCCATGATTGTATAGTTCATCTAATGAGACATCTAGGTTGAGAACTTTCATTAATTTTTTAACTGTGAGAAATGTGATTTAAAATCACATAGTGAGATACAAAGTCTTATGTTTTCCGGAAGAATATTCCAGAGTTTAGCCTATTTATTTAGGTAGAAGTTACTTCTTACAAGGGGAGTAAGGGGAGGGTTTATGAAGCAAGGTGTAGTCAATGGGAGACTGATTATACTGTTTAGGGGGGTATGATAGTTGGATACGGCAACTGGTAACATGTGCACGCCTATTATTTTTATTCACCAATGTCATTTGTTGGTTTGGGGGCTTCCTGACTGCCGTGTTTCTAAATGAGCCAGGATTTAAGAGAAGAGCTTGTGTCTGTCTAAAAGTAGGTAAGGGAAATGAACGCTTAGGGGGTGGCGGTGGTCTGTGAACTATGTCGTGTGCAGGTGATAAACCTTGGCTTCTTAAAGGTGTAGTAACTACAGGTGAATCACACTGCATACACTTAGATGAATCAGAAAAAGATTGATTTGTGAGAATAATAATATTTTTGCTCTACTTACGATCAAAACGCCTCTGCATAGGGGTGAGGTCAGGCTTCATAGGGACATTAGAAAATCTAGGAATGGATTTCAAAACATTTTTTCTGTAATATATATGAAACGAAAGATTTGTCAGTGAATTTTATAAGTAGTGGTTTTCGTTGTTTCATGCTGTTTTTGCGTAAATGGACAAAATCAGCACAATCTACCGGAATAACGTATGAAGTGAGACAACATCTTTTCGAGTCATTTAAAGGATAATTATCAGCTACAATAAATAAAATGATATTCTTAGAACGGGTTTCTCTTTGAGTAATTTCAGTATAAATGTTTCAACAAATTTATTGGTTTGTATAATTATATCATGATGAATAATGGAATTAGGCTTCATAAGAGATATAAAGGTTTAAGAGAATCAAATAAAGTCTGCGAAGTTGTTATTTCGTTACGTAGACTCAATATTACAGATTCTAATTTTTTCAATTTATTTAAGATTAAACAAGTGTCATTATCTAACCTTACGGTGCAATTTCTTGCTTGAGGGGTTGTACGAATTTTAATGCGGTGTGAGATTGATGTTTTAGGATGCATATTATATAGAATATCGTCGAACGTAAATTTTAACTTTAGGATATTATCACAAGTTATCGGTTCCGGTATGTAGCGTATAGAGGAAAAAGTAATATGGAAATGTAATTGGGATCACGTACCGTATTCAAGCGCGCGCCAAACAAATGATAAAAGTCTCAAGTCTCAAGTCTCAAGTGGAACATGCAAAATATCCTTGTGTGTTGCTTGGGCGACTTTCACAGTTTAACGTGTTGGTCTACCCGGATAAATTCCTTTATGGTGTCGCTTCCTTTGAATTTTCAAGACATCATGTCGATCGGAACGGCGTTTGACCCTCGCTTGATGAGCTCTCATCAATTAACGACTAGCTATGTCCCAATTCTCTCTCTCTCTCTCTAGATATATATTATATATATAATATATATAGATTTATATTTGGCTTAACATAAACAAATACGGTTTATGTACATGGTCATATGTTAAACATGATCAACAAACGCTGGTTCTGCTTCTTCTTCTTCTGATAGACGACAGGGGGTCAAGCCCTTGTAAGCCGCATCTCTTTATATCAGCAACATAGTCCAGGAGAACCTCAGTTGAAGAAATCCTGTCCAGTGTTGTTCAGCTTCGCCGTGATTACAGGCAATACCTTATCCAAAAGTTGCTTTAATTGGTTTTCAGAGCTCGCTGAGATAACCTCTTCCGGAAGCGCATTCCACAAGTTAACAATTCTTGTTGAGAGCGTGAATTCCTGTGGTAGGCGTAGTGTCCTTCGCTTTTGAAGCTTTAGAGCATGGCCACGGGTTCTTGAGTCCGTCACGAGAGGAAAAAACTCGCGCAGCTCGTCACCATGAGCTCCTAGTAATATGCGACGAGTTAGCAACAAGTCGTAGCGCACACGCCAAATACTGAGCGACATGAGGTTGAGGCGTTGAACTCTCTTTACATAGGGAATTGTTTTCAATCCTTGTACTCGTTTCGTCGCCCGCCTTCGCAATTTTTCCAGCTGGTCACGTTCTCCATTAGTTTGAGGATGGGTGGCTGGCAAACCATATTCCAAAATTGGGCTCACGTATGTGGAATAAAGAATGCGAAACATTTGTGGAGTAATCACCGAAAACGACCGACTAATAGCCCACCATGCGCGGTTTGCAGCAGCAGCTTTTCTGCTGCTTAGATTTAAGCGTCCGAGTCACAATTGTACCCAGGTTACGTTTAGTATCAACCCACTTCAGTTGATGATCCCCGAGGAAGTACCCACCTTCAGGCGTGCTTGGCCCCAAAAGCATTACAGCGCATTTCTGTCGGTTTACAGGAAGCTGCCATTTTACTGTCCAATCAAGCAATTTTTTTAATTCGTTCTGGAAAATGGTATTATCAGCAGAAGAGCTTACTGTACCCCAAACTTTCAGTTCATCCGCGAAAAGTAGACAATTCGTATTTAATGGGTCTGGGAGGTCATTAACATATACTTTAAAAAGTAACGGGCCGAAAACAGATCCTTGCGGAACTCTGGAAGTTGGACGTGTAACCTGCGATTTGACTCCGTTAACCTCGACCTGTGTATAGAGGTCAACAAGAAAGTCTTCAATCCAAGTTAGAACAGGTCCCTTTTCACCACGAGCACGGAGCTTGAGCAATAGACGTTGAAATGGAACACGGCCAAATGCCTTACTGAAGTCAATGAAGGCAGTGACCACCGGGTGACCCAGATCAAGTTCAGCACACCAGTGCTCGCGAGCAGTTATGAGATTGGATGAGCATGATCGTCTTGGCGTAAAACCATGTTGAGCAGATGTTAAATGACTGGTTGTGAGGAGAAAATCTTCAATCTGTTTCTTCAGCAGTCGTTCCAGAGTCTTCACAACTACCGAAGTGAGGGTAACCGGTAGGTAGTTAGCCGGATCACTGGTTTCACCGCCCTTATACATTGGTTTGACAATGCCGTACTTCCAAACTTCAGGTAACCTACCATTCCTCAAGGATAAATTGAAGATTAGCGCCAGTTGTTTATGTATGATGTTCGACAACACCTTTGAAAGCATTGGGTGTATATCGTCCGGGCCAGGTGTTGAGTGTACATCGAGTCGTTCTAGCACATACTACACCATCTCTGGCGAGATCGAGATATCCAGCATTTCGGCGTTGCTCTCATGAAGCCGTTTAATGAGAAACGTCTCCTCTGTGTAAACCGGAATGTACTGAGCGGCGAGGAGAACTGCTTTACGTTCATCTTCATGTTCAGTCGGACCTCCCATAGATCTCAAGCAAGGTACTCGTTGAGAAGCTTTCGTTACGTCCTATTTACGCAAACAAGCGTTTCGGCATCGAGTTGGCTCCGTCCACCAAGCGAGTTTCATAGTTCTGCCTTTTTTTCTCTCTTGAGCTAGGTGCATTTGTTGCGGATAACTTTGTAGGTTACATAGTCATCGGTGCATCCAATAGAACAAAACTTCCGCCATAACCGCTTTCTTACCTTCATGTATCTACGGATAACGTTATCAAACCACGGCGGTCCCTTAGCGGGGGATCTTCCATTCATCCATGGGGCATGATTTTCAAGCGATCTTATTTTACCCAAAAAGTCCAACCAACAGATATCAGCATTCGTAGATAGAGGGAGTGGCCAGTCCATCGAGTTTGCAGACGTGATTAGACTCGTGTCTAATTTCCAGTAGTTTCTCCGGGCATGCGTACGTATTCTCGGTTGAAGACCCCGATTCCAAACGAACCATAAAGAACAGTGATCGCTGCAACCAATGGGGGTCTCAATAGACAGATTCGTAACATCAGAGAATCTAGGTGTGACCACCAAATCCAATATCGAAGGAACTTGCCCGACGCATATCCTCGTAGGATCGTCTACATTCTGCACCAAATTCAGCTCCAAAATCGTATCTTAGAATTCTTGTTGGAACGGTTCACCCCTCGAAACCAAATCCGCCCAGTTTATATCAGAAGCATTCAGGTCTCCAAGAACGATACAGTCACCAGTGATACCATACCGTTTGATTTGATCACATAACACAGGAACGTAAGCGCCAGGTGAGCGGTAAATGACCTCAAGTGATGCAGCTCCAGAGCTAGACTTCACCTTACACCAGAGGCTTTCGGCATTTCCAGCATCATTTTGAAACCTTTCCAATACTTCCACAATCAGGTGCTCTTTGAAGTATACGGCAACGCCACCGGCAGATCTGGAAGCTACTCTGTCACTTCTGAAAAGCGTATAGTGTGGTAGCGCGCACTCCATATCAGATATATCCAATGTTAACCACGATTCCGTAACAGCAATGATATCTGGCTGTCGCCGACAGGCAATTTCACTAACCTCGTCAAGTTTATTGCGTAGACTCCTCGCATTGAAAAGCAATACTCGAAATCTCTTCACAGAATGATTAACTGGGTTTGAATTGACAGCGGCTTCCAACGAATGTGCGGCCTCCTCCTCACTACCCGAAAATCCACAATATGGGGATCAACCTCGCCAGCATCCCTGCGTGCTCGCAATTCTTGCGTAGCTGTTTTCATTTTGATTCTATCTTCAGGAGATAGGTCGCGTAGTATCTTGAATGGCTCACCCTTAAGCGATGAGCATCTGGACTTGCTCATCCGAAGCTGAAACAATTTTCAGCGTCCGCGGGTTATCATCCTCCTTCTTCCGGCCAAGTCTGAATGCAGAAATGATGGTAACCCCTTCTTCTCCTTGATCAAAAAGCTTTGAAAAAGTTGATTGTAGGAAAGTTCGCTCTTGCTGTAGCGTATTCCAGCCATGTCCCCGGTTTGCTCAGGAACATTTATAATAATAAGGCATCGCTTCCGAGAATTCAAAAGTGGCTTCTTCGAGACCGAAGATCCAAAAATAATATCAGAAGTAGTTTCTTCTTCCACTACATTTAGCTGAGTATCTATTTTGCTCAATCGCCGTGACAATATTTCATAGCCCGGATCACTGGGTAGATCACTGGGTAGACCCTTCGACGTCACATCTGCATAAGTCTTATTCCTTCCTGACTGTTGAGCAAACGGTGTTGAAGGCGAGCAAACGTCCAGTTCCTGCACGTTCAATGGATCCTCGATAATAATACCATTTTGTAAACGGCTTATAGTCAAGGAAGCGAATGGCATGCAAGTTTCCTCCACAGATA
>JACCGJ010003944.1:0-26850 GCA_013407085.1 Atriophallophorus winterbourni | reverse complement strand
TTTACTAATATGGATATGTGTTTTGTTCTTCATGCGATCAATTCTACGAAAATTGTCAAAATGTTATATGATCGAAATATGTTGCCGCTTTGACACAAATGCTCGATGTTTTTATGTCAAACCGTGCTTAACATGATTGTCTCATTTTCCTTTGAATGTGTATAACAATTTTACTATATTCAATTCAATTCAATTCAATTTTAATGGTCTAAAAAGCATATAGCTTTACAAAAAACCGCAGAATAGTATGACAACAACGAATAATATAACAAGCAAAAATGGGATTAGATTGCTTACTGGGCAGTTCAAAAATCAAGTAAATATCCAAGGGCAGAAATTGTTTTCGATTGGTGGGATAACAAATGTAGGTGTATGGTGTTAGGATGTATAGTTTTCTTCAATGCACGGGTTTAGGGTCAAATAGGCATCAAGGCTTCTCTTGAAAGTTTGCTGGTTTGGTGAGTTTACAACATTATCTGGCAGATTGTTCCAAGTAAAACAAACTCGCAGGGCAAAAAAATGTCGTCTGCAGTTTAGTCTCGAGTGAGGGACAGTTAGAGTAAGTGTGTGAGCTCTTGTATTATGCGAGCTCCGTAGATTCAATAAGCATTGTAGAGGGTGATTTTCAGTATTCAAAATATTGTAAACCAGAAGCAAATCCCCTCGGAGACGACGACGTGGATAATCAAATAAATTCAGCGTTTTGATTCGCTCATTGTAGGGTTTCCGGCTGAGTCCAGTGACAAGTTTGGTAGCTCGATGATATATTCGTTGCAAAGTCGCAACATCTTTCTTAAGCCATGGCGACCATGCTTGAAC
The DNA here is from genome assembly GCA_013407085.1 of Atriophallophorus winterbourni. Taxonomy (NCBI): domain Eukaryota; kingdom Metazoa; phylum Platyhelminthes; class Trematoda; order Plagiorchiida; family Microphallidae; genus Atriophallophorus; species Atriophallophorus winterbourni. The sequence goes on along the minus strand of JACCGJ010003944.1, from coordinate 26,031 downwards.
CGCATATTCCATCGTGGGCCTGATGTACGTATTTATAATACAGGGAATTGTCTGTTTTGAGAACCTACCGAAAATTCTCTTTAGGAGTGACAATTTCTGTGATGTTTTGCGATAGACGTAGTTGCAGTGGCTCGACATCCCTAGGGTGTTGCTTATTAACACACCCAAGTCCCTTTGTTCCATGGTCCACGAGAGGCTGTGTGATCCAAGAAAATACTGGTACTCCACATATTTGCCAATGTTTAACATGTGACACTTTTGGAAATTGAAAAATATGCGATTTTTTAGGGACCAAGCCTGGAGGTTGTCCAGATCCTTCTGGAGCAGTTCGCAGTCCTCCGACTTACTTATCTTAGACCAAACTTTTATATCGTCCGCGAACAGTACGATCTTGCATTTGATGAGAGCTGGTATGTCATTAGCATAAAGCGAGAAGAGGATTGGTGCGAAGACGGATCCCTGAGGCACTCCACTTGTCACGGCTACCGACTTCGATAGAGCACCGTCCACAGAGACTTGAATAAGCCGATCAGTCAGGTAATTTTCTAACCATGCTAACAGACTGCCAGTGCTACAACAACGTTCCAGCTTCTGCAAGAGAATACTGTGGTTTACATGGTCAAATGCCTTCGACATATCGAGGTAACATACATGGATAGTATCCCCAGCATCTACTGCTCGAGCCCAGTCTTCAAGGGTAAGGAGAAGGTTAGTAAGGCAGGAGTATCCCCTTCTAAAACCGTGTTGCGCTCCCGAAAATAGCTTATTTTCCTCAAGGTATTTGCTCAGTTTTTTTGCCACGATCCTTTCGAGTACCTTGGATACGGCGGACAACAAAGTAACAGGTCTGTAATTTGCGGGCTCCGAACGCACCCCGCCTTTGAAAATCGGGGAGATTATACCAGATTTCCATTCAGTCGGTATGACACTTTGCGACAACGATTCGCAGAATAACTGAGTTAGAGGTCCGCATAGAGATTGTGCACAATGCTTGAGTATATTCGGGGTAATTTTATCACAACCAGGGGATTTTCTGGGATTCAACGATAGTAGTGTTCCCAGCACCTCTTCTTTGTTGATGGTTATTGTGTCCAATGGTAGAGGATGCGTTATTTCTGGATCCATTTGTATATCCACGCTTTCCTTTGGACAAAATACTGTAGCATAATAATTTACCAAAGCATTCGCGGTGTCAGCTGCATTTGTGGTCATTCCAGTGGGCGTCCGCAAGGCCGCAACTCCTGGTTTCACTGAACACTGCTTGTTCACAATCTGGTAAAGAATCTTGGGATTCCGTTTTATTTTAGACATTATGTCAGCTTGATACTGTATTTTGTCTTCAGCAATAAGTTTAATGACCTGGTTTCTTAGTTATCTAAAGGTCTCACATGTGGCATTGGTGGTTAACCGGCGATGGTTTCTCCAAGCCGTATTTCGCAGTTTAATCCATTTCCGAGTGCGACTGCGGATTTAAAATTCGAATGCCTTTCCACACTGTTTTGGTACGAATGCTGAGTTTGAGTTGATTTCCCGGTTCAGCTTGGTCAAAATGCTACACCACTGCTCTTTTACTCCTGTGCCTTCAATTTGCCAATCATTAATCAAACTTAGGGTGTTTGATAATTTAGATAGGCATACCTTTCTGATGAATTTTGTTTTATCGTTTGTTCGCTCTGCTCGACATAGGTAGTCAAAATTCAAGACCAAATGGTCGCTCGAACCTAGCGGACAATCGTGTGTAATGTTTTCGACGGAGTCCTCTTCAGTTGTCAAGATAAGATCGAGCATTGAAGGCATATCTCTCCCTCTGTATCTTGTATTGCTTTCAACGTGATTATAAAAGGGAATTTCGTCAAACAGCTGCTGGAAGATGGCAGCAGTGGAGGTCTGAGAAATTTTGTTCGTCTTCAGCAAGTTAGGCAGATTAAAGTCTCCCATGATCAAGATTGTGGTATGATATCTTGAGGCAATCAAGCGTAGCTTATCGAGTAGATTCGTATTATACAGTTCCGGGGCTGCTGGTGTACGATAAATTACGCCGATTTTGCAATCATCGCCTGTAGTCGATGTTAACAAACACCATATCGTGTCCTGAAGCACCAAGTCGGAATCCGTCAGTTCTTTGCATTTGAGTCTCTGATCATAATAGAGTGCCACACCTCCGCGTGAAGCACGGTCTCGGCGGAGCAGTGACATGCCAGCAATCTCTAACTCACAATCGTGAATTTGCGGGCTCAGCCAAGTTTCGATAATGGCAATTAGCTGAGGTCGTTTAGTCTCAAACCGAGCGACAAGTTCGGCAAATTTGTTAATCAAGCATTGGGCATTGGTATAGAGGCATCCAAGAACAGTTTTGGTAAGCAAAGATGGATGGTGTCGTGTGATGGCATAATCTGAGACAACCGTCATTGTCACGCTGATGTACAAAGCCTAAATGTTATAGGAAGCGGATTACGTAACTGTTGTGACCAACTTACCTGGACATACCCGGTAAGTGTCTGTACCTCTTGAACAATAAACTTTGAACTATTGTGATTGGTTGAATATTACAAATTCTTTTGCCCGTTATTATTCAGCGTTGTTTCAGCTTGGAAGAACAAAATTTGGCTGTGTTTTCTTACTGCTGTAGAACAAATTTGCATTGCCAGTTTTTTCGGATAATTTCAATGAATTCGTCCACTAATATTTACCCTCCTACACCCATTTGGATAGATGTTAACTTTCATCCTCCTCCGGATTGATGGATTAATTGGAAAACTAAATTTCTGGATTACGTTGAACTACTGGACATTCTGCATCTCAAAATCGTGCTCCACCAGAAAACCAAAATAAAATTGTTACGGAATCAGCTGGGTAATGAAGGACAAAGACAATATGATATCCATGGTGTACGTGACAAAACTACACTCAATGAAGCCTTTATTGTGTTGGATAAACTGTTGGGTGCATAGCAGAATCTTTATGATTTACGATTCAAGTTCAGACAAACTATGCGAGAAGCTGGCGAACTGTTACCTTACTATATTTCTTCATTGACCAAAGCAGTTCGTTAGTGTGATTACTTTAGTGCACCATCAAAGAAATTCGAAGAGGTCCTCCCCATACAAAATTACTTAACGGCTTTCAACGTCCCAATGAACGAGAAATGCTTTTAGTTCAAGATTCACACAAGCTCACTTGGGCAAAAGCTTGTGACATTGCTCCGAATCAGAAAGAAATAAAGGCTCAAGGTACTTTGTTTCCTACCGTTGTATATGTAATTCAAAGTAATTCAAAGTAATTCAAAGTTTTAATGGTCCAAAAAGTAAATACTTTACAGTAACCACAGATTAAAAATATAGGGAATTCATAAAAACAACACAAATGTTTTATACACATGGAAAGTCAGCACGTGTATTCAGGTGCAAGGTTGGGTTTGGTCAACATATACTTGTCAAGTTCAGCCTTGAACATGTTCAGGCTTGTTGCGCAAATGATATGTGGGGGCAGGGAGTTCCATAGAAAACAGACTCTGACAGCAAAGAAAAACCTTCGACAATTTGATCTGGAGTGTGGAATAATTAACTTGTATCCATGCGATCTGCTACCACGTGCTTCTTGCCGATGAAACAGGTGTTCGAGTGGGTGATCCACTGTATGCAGAATATTGAAAAGCAGGATCAAGTCACCCCTGAGACGACGGTACGAAAAGTCAAAGAGGTTTAGTGTTGCAATCCGCTCCTCGTATGGCCTGTTGTATAGACCGGTCACCAGTTTTGTAGCGCGGTGGTATACCCGTTGCAGCAAGGTCATGTCCTTTTGTAACCATGGGGACCATGCTTGAACAGCATACTCCATTGTTGGTCTGATATAGGTGTTAATTATACGTGGGAGTATCTGCTTTGAGAAACGACCGAAGATCCTTCTGAGCAATGCTAAGATTTGGCAGGACTTTTTGTATACAACAGAACAGTGCCGTGAAGACTTCAGGTTACTGCTAATCCACACGCCCAGGTCTTTCTCTTCAGTAACCCATGAAAGTTGCTGAGATCCCAGAGAGTATGAGAATTCGAATGATTTACCGACGTTCAACATTTTACATTTTTGGATGTTGAATGGTAAGCAGTTCCGCAAGGACCAATTATGAAGTGCTTCGAGATCTTTTTGGAGAATTTCGCAATCTTCTATGGTGCGTATGCTAGTCCAGACTTTGATGTCATCCGCAAATAAAATGATTTTTCTGCGTACGATTTCAGGTATATCATTCGCGTACACGAGGAAGAGTATTGGCCCCAAGACTGAGCCTTGAGGTACGCCACTTGTAACTTCTACTGGGCTTGATAGTGCCCCATCAACTCTAACCCTTATAACTCTACCAGTCAAGTAGTCCTTTATCCAGGCCAATAATCTGCCGCATACCCCGAGCTGCTCCAATTTTTGTAGCAGTATGCTGTGGTTAACACGATCAAAAGCTTTAGACATGTCCAAGTAACACGCATGGATAGGGCATCCATCGTCCACGGCTCGAGTCCAATTATCAAGAGTTATGAGAAGATTGGTGAGACAGGAGTGTCTTGTCCTGAATCCGTGCTGTGCGATGGAAAGAAGCTTATTTTGTTCCAAGTGTTTGATAAGTTCGTCGGCCACAAGTCGTTCGAGAACTTTAGAGACCACTGGCAACAACGTGACTGGTCTGTAGTTAGACGCATCAGATCGGTTCCCTCCTTTGTATATCGGAGTGATTAGTCCACATTTCCAGTCATTAGCAACCGTGCTACAACTCAAGGACAGGTTGAAAAGGTCAGAGAGTGGTGAGAATAGAGCATGGGCGCATTGCTTTAGGATGAATGGTGTTATTTCATCAGCACCTGGGGATTTTTTTGTATTTAACCCGCGTAGCTTTACCAGGACACTCTCGGGTTTCACAACGATTTCGTGTATTGTATTCTGCGACCTGAATGCAGGTATATCGTAGGATACGCGCTCGTTAGGGTAGAACACTCTAGAGTAAAATTGAGCGAGTTCGTTAGCGGCTTCGAGAGCTGTGGATGTAGTTCCAGTTGTAGTAAGTAAAGCGGAAACACCTGGCTTTACCCTGGCCTTTCTGTTCACGATCTGGAAGAGGAGCTTCGGATTTCGTTCAATTTTATCCATCAGATTCATTTGATACTTTTCTTTATCCTCCTGGACAAGTTTAGTAACTTTGTTTCTCAACAAACGGTAAGATTCCCAAGATTCAGGTGTTGAATGCAGTATGTGGCTTCTCCACGCACAGTTTCTCACCTTTATCCATTTCCGTGTTCGACTCCGGATCACGAATTTGAATCCTTTTTTCAGTTGTTTTGAAACATATTTTGAGTGGAGTTCTATTTTTCGGTTGATTTTCTGAAGTATCGATGACCAGCATTGTTGGACATCAGTGCTAATCGGTGCCCAGTCGGTGACTTCTTGAAGAGACATTGATAATGCAACCGTATCGATTTTTCTTATCAACTTCTGAGCATCACTTGCTCTTATCGCTTCAGATATATAGTCGAAAACAATGACTACATGATCACTCTTTCCAAGAGGTGCTTCATAACGGATATCCTCGATGACATTAGCACGAGTCGGGCAATTTCCAAGTCCCAAAACGACTTCACAATCAAAGAAACAACGCTACCGCTTTGGAACTCAGAATGATCGAGCGAATGATCCAGTATGCCCGGCGCGTAATGTCAAGTGCCATAAATGTGCTAAAGTTGGTCATTCTGACGACTTGTGTGAATCCAAATCCGTGAGCTTCGTCAGTGAAACTAACCAGACGTCAGCATATGAAAAACACACTAACGATGACGGATTACTCCGCACTAGAGAAGGATTTCACAGTGAGCGCCCTATGATAGCTAACTTGAAACTGATTTACTTTCCATGATGTTCAGAAAGTACGATAACGCTCACATGATATGGATACATTTGTTTATATAGAATTTCACTCTGCTTCCCCATAACAATAATTCCATAAAACGTTTATGAACTGCATTTCCAATCTCACCAATACTCCTTACATGATAAAACATTCACAGTTATTCGATCTCACCGGTTCACATACTGGGATACGTGCTACTCGATCTGAGTATCGAAGACTTTGGCAACATTAAAGCTGTGGTATATGTTACAAAGCTGAATTCGAAGGCACTGCCAAGCAGAAACCCAATGTTAGTTCGCGCAGTATCGCCCATCGAAGCTGTTTCGCAAAATTGCTGCACTTCATTCCCAACCCCTTTCTAAGAAAGTGTTGGCAGTGTTCCCGGAAATCAGAATTGGCTCAAACCAGTTAAAGCGTCAATTCAATCATTTGTTTATTCTTTGTACCAATGGTCGAAAATGGCGACAGTCCCCATCAACAAACGTCTGCTTCTTATTGCTACTTGTAATAACAAGTAGCCCGATGTCCATATATGCTGAGATGTCACCCCTCATTTACTCATCAGGTGGTTGAAATATGTATTCTCCCGGCCTGACCTCCCTAAAGAAATCGTGACTGACAAGAACCCTCAATTTACCAGCTAAATGTTTAAAATATTTCTTTTACAAAATGCTTTACGACATACATCGATTACACTTTGCAATCTCTTTGCTAATGGGATGGTGGGACGATTGGATCGATCACTAAAAGAAAATATCCAGGATTTACAATCGCGGGGTGATTATTGTGAAGACGCAGTTATAAGTAGGCAATTTTCCTATAGAACGTGCCAACATCTTGCTACTGGCTATATCCATTCTGAGTTGTTGTATAGCAGACCGATCAGAACAAAACTACTGCAACACATCAGTTGTCCTGCAATCCCACAGCGGATGAAATGCAGATAAACGATGCTTATGATGCTTCATATTCGAAACTTTTATACATTACAGATGGGCGCAGCGATATTCATTTCACCGAGAGGATTATTTTGTGACAAACGACATGGACATGCCGGGTAGGCGTTTCTGCACCTCGGTGACTACCAACTTTGGACTATTGTGATTGATCAAATGCTGGTCTACAGAGCATGTTCACTCTACTGCGACAGCGCCGCCTGCGCTTGCTTGGTCATGTCTACAGAATGGAAAATGGTCGTATTCCGAAAGATCTACTCTATGGTGAGTTGCAACTAGGAAGTCGACCATTGGGCAGACCGCACTTGCCGTACAAAGACGTTTGCAAGAGATATCGAAGCTCTTGGCATTGACCCGGCGAGTTGGGAAGAACTTGCTCTTGACCGCTCACATTGTAGGCACTGTGTGAAGCGTCATCTGCAAGCAACACATTCCTTTGTACGATATCATTCATCGTTGTTAATGTTTGGTAGAATACAAGTTGGTTTATCACGTGCCTGTGTGTTCCTACTGCTGTACAACATTAACCATGGCGGTAGACAATTAAGCACTCAACCAGCGGCCTTGAAATTCACAAGCATTTGTGCTTGAGAAAGGTGCCGGTTTGAAAGATGACTGGTGTTATATTGGCCTCTGGAATGTTTCAGCAACGTATAAAGCAAGATCGATGTACGCAAAATATGTAATAAAATTTCCCTTGGTTCTCAAAGCCATATTAATCTTAAGGCTTTTAGTCTGCGCAAGTTAGGAGTGTCAGTAGGTTCCTTCGACGCAATATATGGATTAACGTTAAAATGAGTTAAATGTTAAAGAGTTTATCGAGTGTTCATTACTGATTCTCACTCGCCAGAAACTAACACGCTATTGTCAGTGTTTCTTAAAATAATTGTCAATTCGAATCAAGTTACCGAATCAAATGGTCGTGTTGAACAAGTTCTGATCGGGCGCGTCAAATAGAACAAATCAACCATTTGGCCGCGGTGCGTACGTGCTTTGTGAGCATTTGTTTGAATGGACGGGTCAATGTTATGACATCTCCAATTCGGTCATGTACATGTGACCTGAAATTTTACAAGAATTTGATCCGGGTCACGATATCGATAATCAATGATGCAACTGATGTCTATCGTAATTCTCATATGATATATTTAGAGATAGATCTGCATGTTCAACCAAATTTGACAGTAATCGCGGCTGGTCGACCTTAGGGTTCAGCATTAAACTGAAAAGTGATTATAAAAATGTAGATTGCCTTGTCATTGTCAAATTACCGCGCGACTGGCAGCGAGTATATTTCATTAAGACAGCCCGGTTATGTTGAAAAGTATAAATACCATGACATACCCTTTATCGACATTCAGTAAAACGTGTTCGTTATACATTAACGATTTTCGTTGCTACAAAATAAATGCTCTGAGCTACAAAAATACAAATTTATCATTTTTATCGTTAAATGAATACATAAATTTCAAATTGGTTACGAGAATATGGTCCTTCACTCGCTTTTTACCTACATTTTGTACATCAAATACAATATGTAGTAAGAATATATTGAGATTCAAGCTTTTTACTTAAAAAAATAATTAACTTTAAAATAAGCATGGTCGAATCATAGGTGCGTAGACGTATAAATATCATGGATAGCTCCTCGTGGCTCGGCTAGCGCAGGTAAATCATTTGATGGGGAGCAGTATCAGGGTTAACTTGGATATAATTTTCAAGTTTCGATTTGAAAATTGGCAGCTAGGGATTTCCCAAGATTATATACATGCACCAAATGATATGGTAATGACAATTTTGTTTGGAGTATGATATTTCCAACACGCAAGTGTGACCTCTGATGTTTCTAACACTTCGTATTTGGAATAAATTGTGCAATGTGTGGGAAACGGTAGTAAGGACTTTTATCCACGGAAAAATCGTTTCGCATTCTTCATTGGGCCGGAGACCACAGTTAATATTGTCTGAGGCGCACGACGTATGGCATATTATGTAAACCATCGACAAGGTTAGACGCACAATGATCAAAGGCGTCTAGAAACAAAATATATTTATGGAGCCATGGTGTGAATGCTTAAGTAGCATAGTCCAGAATCTGGTGTATATACATGTTTATGATTAGAGGAAAGGAACCCGGGGAGAAACGTTCAAAGATCCACCGCAACATAACTAGCTGACGGGAGGCGAGTTGGCAAATATCTTTACACAGTAGACCATTTTTCAATCTATCAGAAATTCAGACGCATAGGTTCTTCTATCCATTGTTTATTCCAGGATTTGCCATCCGATCTTGCATGGTTGGGAAGAGCCTGGCTCGCGGACATTTTTCAAACTCTTGCGCTTTACTTCAGTAAAATATCTGAAGTACATTCAGAGGTTCGAGTGATAAATTTATGTTTGTGGTGCATGAAATTGTAAAACCTTTCGTAATGCGAACGTCTCTGGGTGTAAAGGCAGCAAATTTACTTCAATCAGTGGTACTGGATCGCTTAATGGTTTAATGCAGTTTGTTGTAATTCAAGTTTCAAATTCAAGGCAATTTAATGTTTTAATTGTCTAAACAGCACATAAGTTACAATAACCAAAGATTAAAAATAACGGGAATTCATGAAAAGTGCAGAGATGACTTTTCAATATGGGAAGTCAGCTTATATACTGAAGTGTGAAGTTGGATTTGGTCAACATAAACTTGTCAAATTCAGCCTTTTACATGTTCATGCTTGATGCACAAATGATATGTGGAGGCAGAGATTCAAGATTCAAGAATTTATGGTCACAAAAAGCACATAGCTTCACAATTACCATATCATAGTAAATATGCGTTTAATAAGAGGTATAAAAAATAATTATACGATGTCACTGGAGTCAAGTAATATGCTTACCCTGAGTCAATACACAGGCATCGTCAAATCGTTATGTAACAAATAAGTGTCCAAGGTTCGAGTGAATGTTTGGATACAGGGAGAGGTGATAATTGCTTAGAGAGTTCCATATAAAACGAACTCAAACAGCAAAGAAGAACCTTCGAAAATTTGATCTAGCGTGTGGAATGGTTAACGTTTCGCTATGAGATCTTGTTGCTTGCTTGATTGCTTCCGATTAAATTGGTGTTCAAATTGGTGATTCACATTACCCAGACTGTTGAACAGGAGGATCAAATCACCCCAGAGATGGCGGTAGGAAAAGTCCAGATTTAGAAATGGTTACAAAAAGCACATAACTTCACAATAACCATATCATAGTAAATATCCGTTCATGAAAAGGAATAAAATTAATTAAGTAATATCAAGTTTAGTCCAGTTGAATACTTACCATCAGTCAATACGCAGGTGTCGTTATATGCGACAAATAATTGTCCAAATTTCGAATGAACGTTTCGACGCTGGGAGCGATGACAATAGTTTCTGGTAGTGCATTCGAAAGTAAACAGACACGTACACATTAAAAATATCGGCGACGGCTGGTATGAAATTTGTAGTGACGCTGAGTGACTGCATGTATGTTGTGACCTACGGTATTGGAATACATGTCTTAAAGGATTAAGGTGGGTATTTAATATTTTGTGTTAGTATCACAAGATGGTTTATTTTATCAAGCGACAGTATATCATTTTTACACCACAAAGTTCAAGCTTGAGATGCATGCTCAATGGTTTGAATAAAGTATGCATTCATGATGGTTGGCAACGTTCCAGGCGAGAAGGTTCTGAAAATCCGTCGCAGCATAACTAGAAGCTTGGAATCACTCTTGTAGATGACCTCACAATGAAGGGTGTACTTAAGACTGACGCATACCTGCCTTTCCGACCACTTAAATCTCAAAATCGTCCGCCCAAAGCTTTATTGGTACAGGAAGGGCTCACCAAATTGCAACACCTTGCATTTTTGGAAATTGATTGGCACCTTATTCCGTACCGACCTTTCATGGTAGGCATCTAAATGACTTTACAGCTGTACACAGTCCGCAATTGATTTTCTATCATCAGCAAAGAGAATCGCCATGCATGAGAGCGTCTCTGGTCGGTCGTTGATGTGAACCAAGAAAACTACTGGCCCAAGGACTGAACCTTGAGGTACGCCAAAGAGGCATCAATAAGCCGTGATTGTAGCCCGTTGATTTGAAAGATCGCCGTGCGTCCAGTGAAGTAACTTTGAAGCCAAGCAAGTAGCTGTTCGCAGATACCCATCAGTTTCAGCTTTTGTAGTTGTCGAAAGTGATCAACTCTTTCATATGCGTTAAACGTATGCAGATAACAAGCGTCGACGCAAGCTCTTTTGTCAACCGCTCGGGATCAGTCGTTTAACACCGTCAACAAGCCTGTCAATCATGAGCGAGATTTACGAAATACATGCTGCGCTACAGATAGTATATTTTGTGATTCCAAGTGATGAACTATTTTTTCAATCACTATATGCCCTATAACTTTGGACATCACAGGAAGTAAGGTGACACGAATGTAGTTTGCAGGATCTGAACGTCTACCACCCTTGTTGATAGGTTAAATTACCCTTTCTTCCAGTTGGCACCACTCCATCGGTTAAAGAATGTTTAAACAATTCATTCAATGGTTCACATTGCTGCTGGTCACAGGATTTCCGTACAGTTTGTGTGATTCCGTCCACTCCTGTGGATTTCCTATGGTTCAGTCGACACAAATGTGGTTGTATAATCGCTTAATTGATCTCGATATCAGTCAGCTATTGCGTCACAGTTGATAGCGGCAACTCTTCAGTCGATATAATCGTTAACGGACTAAATACTTCAACATAATGTTGAACGACAGCATCAGCTGCTTCCTTTGCCGAGACTGTTAATCCATCCTCATTAAGCACCTGAAACACCCCTGGTTTCACGCCCGATCGAGCATTGACAATCCGATATAGCAATTTAGGATTTCCTACTATTTTCAAAGATAGGAAGCGATGATAATTTTGGTTGTCGTTCTTCATGGGAGCATTCACTTTGTTTCAAATTCTGCAAAATTGTTTCCAGGAGGTTATCAGTCCTAGCATTTCCTTTGCCCGATCCATTTTTTCATGCGATATTCGCTTGCCCGTCGTTCATCAACATTCGCGATTTTTTATATATGTTTGCCTGAACTCTATGTGAGTTCGGTGCAATGTGTTTCGGTGCTTTGATAACCAAGCACTCGCCAATTTCCTAACCCAAGCACTAAAGACGTAAACTCGCTTAGTCGATCCATCTGAATAGTTTTGCGGAGTCACATACTCATCTAGCGATGGATATATCTTCGAAGCCTGACACAAGATAATCGCTCCGACCATGGGGGTAATCTAGTGAAATTCTTCAACTGCCGAAGTCTCGGAAGTAATGATTAAATCCAGAACGAACGGCAACTCTGATCTTCTTCTGTGAGCAAATTCGGAGATATGGTTATGTAGTGGAAGCATGTCGATCAGCTCACGGAATTTATTATGGAGTTTGTGTAGAGAATGATCTGATCTCGCAAAAAAGATGAGGAAGGATGAATTCCTTCATGACCAGTAATTGGGAGCTTCGCATTTCTCCGGCGTAGTGTAGAGCATCTAAAATCCTGTCGTTTTTAACATCTGTCGAGGCCGGAGGGCGATATATTATGCCAATGGTGCAGTCATCCTGTGAGGCTAAACCAGAGGGTTTCGTCTGATTCGAGGTTAAGATCGTAAATCGTCATGCACTAAAGACGTACAGAGTACAGAGCTACATCACCATCTTTTGGTGGGTGATCGTTCCGCAATAGTATCATGTTGGGCAGCGACAGTTTCCTTTAAGTCATAAAAGTTTGAAGCCAGGTTTCAGTAACAGCGACGGGGTCGGGTGAGTATCGTTTTGCACAGCTCGGTTAATTCAGCCAACTTTGAACATTCATATAGAGACATTTGAGTGAGCTTTTAGCATGTAGCAATGAGTCAATATCAGTATTTATTTGTCCGAAGCTGTTGACGTCGGAACATTGTGTTTTTTTGAAACAAGTTGAGCTATTTTCGCTAACGAGTTTGTGTCAGTCCCGGATGATTTTGAAATGGAATGCTGCAATTTGACCTCACCACTGACTCTGTGATTGCACAATCAAACATTTTCAGGTAATTGTTTCTGTAGAGTTTTATTTCAAATAGGTATAGAGTTGTACCGCTCTCCTCGTATGGCGGTGGTTTACGCGTTGTAGCAAAGCCATTTCCTTTTGTAAACATGGGGACCATGCTTGAACAGTATACTATATTGTTGGCCAAATAAGGGTGTTAAACATTTGTGGGAGTACCTGTTTTGTTAAACTACCAAATATCAATGTATTGTGGTGCTCACATCCCCATCCCTTACGCACCATTACAGGTTTTTGGCTGTTTGCCGTCATGAGGTGGAGACAGTAGGATCAGGTTCAGTGAGCCTTGATATCAAATATCCTTCTGAGCAGTGCCAAGGTTTGGCAGGATTTTTGTATAACACAGAACATTGGCATTAAGACTTCAGGTTACTGCTAATCCACACACTCAGCTCTTTCGCTTCACAACCCATGACAGTTGCTGAGATCCCACAGAGGAAGTGAATTCGAAGGATTTACCGACATTGAACATTTTATAATTTTGTATGTTGAACGATTCAGGGTAATTCGAGGTTTTTAATGGTCTAAAACGCAACAAGCTTAACAACAAACATAGGATGGTAAAAATTGAAATGTAAGTGTATAAACAAGATATAGAATGGTATTAAGCAGTATATAACTGTTAGGAAATTCAATAAGAATTCGTCTAATTTCTTACTAAAATCATGCTAGTGGAGTGAGCAACGATTGAAGGTAAACCGTTCTAAGTAAAACAGACACCGACAGAGTAAAATACCTTCTAAAGTTCAGGCGGGAATTGTGTACCACTAGCACATATTCGTGGGTCCGATAATTTCTCGTATCCCATTCGCGTGAATAAATCCTGTGAGAGGTGATTGGAATGTTTTGTAAAGTAACATAAGGTCTCATCTGATTCGTCGTTAGGCAAAGTCGAACAGATTCATTTGAGCTATCCTTTATAAGGCTTGTTTCGGGTGATGAGAACTAATTTTTTGAGCGGTGATAGATTCGCTGCATAAGTTCAACATCCTTCTTGAGCCACGGCGACCATGACTGCACACCGTATTACATGGCTGGTTTGAAGCATGTATTCATGAACCTTGGAAATATCTTATGCGATTATTTCCCAAATACCAGTTTGAGTAGATTTAGGACACGCGTTGCTTTTTTCAAAAGCACTGTTAGTTTGAAGTGAGGTTTTTAAACTGGAGCTTATCCAGACACCCAAATCTTTTTCTTCACGGCAATTTTCAAGAACATTTAAAATATATGGTATGTGAACTTTACTCGATTCCCCACATTAATGATCCTGCATTTGTTGAATTTAAACGGCAGTTTGTTCTTCGACGACCAGCTGTGAAGCATATCAACATCTTTTTCTAATAGCAGACAGTCTTCTGGGATACGGATGCAAAGCCATATCTTTGTGTCGTCAGAAAATAACAAAATGTTTCATCGAAAAATTTCCGGTACTTCATTGACATCTAGCTGAAAGAGGATGGGACCAAGGAGTGAACCTTGGGGAACTCCGCTAGTTGCTTCAATTGGTTTTGGTTAGTGCGGTTTTTGGTTAGTGCGATTTGCTAGATAATCATTTAGCCAATTCAACAACTTTCTAATGATACCAAGCCTTTCAAGCTTCTGCAGTATTAGGGATGGTCAACCGATAGAATGCTTTTGAGATATCTGAGTAGCAGGCATGTATTGCTTGCCCTTTATCTACCGATTTTGTCTAATCCAGCGTTATAAGTAAATTAGACAAACATGAATAATTCCGTCTAAATCCATGCCGTTTCCCCGAAAAGAACTGATTATTCTCGAAATGTTTGATTAGATCGTCAACAATGAGTCGCTCAAGTAATTTGGAACTCACAGGTAACAGAGTAACGCTTTAGTAATTAGAAACATCGGAGCGATTTCCGCCTTTATAAATAAGAGAAATTATTCCGCGTTTCCAATCTGTAGGGATCACTCCATTTGCCATTGTTTGCTTAAACATGTATGTGAGTGTTTTGCATAGCATTGCTACAATATTAGCGGGGCTATTTCACAGGTCTCAGGAGATTTTCTGGTTTTAACATCAAATAAACCTCGAATGACGCGTTTCTAAGTGACATTTATTCCACTCAGGGCAACCGTGGTAAAATTGTCTGATTTGGGATGTTTATTGCATGTTCTCTTGGGTTAAAATACAGATGAATAAAACGTGGCTAAAGCTCCAGCAGTTTCCGCTGCAGTTGTTTTTGGTCCACGGACGCTACTCCAGGTTTCACCTTAGCTTGATCATTAACCATACGATAAAGTATTTTGGGATTTAGCTCCATCATGCGTGACATTTCTTCTTAAAAGTACAACTTGTCATGGATGACAAATTTGTTTACATTGTTCCGCAGTAAACGGAATGTTTCCCAGGTCTCGGATGATGGGTTTTCCCGATGGTGTCGTCAAGCAATGCTTCGTACCGTCTTAGTTTAAATTCAAAACTTTTGATCGAGTTTCTGAGGACAAATTCGGAGGTCACTTCGATTGAACTTTTTCAGCCATATCCAAAACTCATGTACGTTGCTGGTTTCCGGTTGGCAGTTTATAGTGTTTTGAGAGCATCACTTAACGCCGTAGTGTTGATCCGCCTGACTGTTTTAAGGGCATCATTCGTTCTTACAGCTTTAAACAGGATGACGATGTGATCACTTAGTGCCAGTGGACTTTCGTAATCAACGTTACCAATGTCGTGTTCAATGCTTGTCAGAACGAGATCCAAGATTGAAGGTAAATTGGTTCCGTGGTATCGGGTATTACACGCAATTTGGTTATAAAGAGGAATATCATCTAACAACTTACTGAATGGGCACTCGAGAGTGTGTTCTGGGTAAATGGTACTGCTCTGCAGATTCGGTAAATTGAAGTCACCCATAATAAAAAAATCCACAATTGAATCTTGAACTAACTTTGCGAATTCTGTCGAGTAGGTTCAGATTGTAATTTTCCTGTGCAGACGGTCGGCGATATACTACTCCCAAAACACAGTCTTCCCCGTTATCTAATCGGGCTGAGCACCAGAGTGTATCCCGAAACACTATGCCAGGATCCGTAATCTAATGGCACAAAAGGTTTTGGCTATAATAGAAAGCTACTTCTCCTCCTCTGGTTTCAGGGTCATGACCAATAAGCGACATTCCGGCTAATTCTAGTCCACTATTTGTTTGGTGAGTCTGTAGCCAAGTTTCCGTTACGGCGATGATGTCTGGTGAACATTTCAGAAAAACTGCACACAGTTTCCGAGATATTGCGCGTTTAGCGGTTTCTTAAGTACCACGTATGAAGTGCATCGAGATTAAGGCAATTTTCTATGGTTCGCACGCTATTACAAAGTTTGATGTCATCCGCAAATAAAATGACTTTTTAGGTATACCGTTGACGTACAACAGAAATAGTATTGGCTTCAGGCTTGAGCGTTGAGTTACGCCACTTTTAAATTCTAATGGCTGGATAATTCGGCATCCACACTAAAACTGATAACTCTACCATTCAAGTAATATTGTATCCTGGGCAATAGTCTGCCGCCCACCCCGAGCTGCTTCTATTCCTGTAGCAGTCGTTCAAAATCTTGAGACATATGCAAGTAACAATGATGGATAAATAGATAAGTGAAATGACTTGGACCACATGACTGAGTTAGTTTGTTAATAGTTTGGGATAAAATCACCATAACCATAATATAGTCGTCAAGTTTTTATTTTTATATAGATAAACTCTTAGAGATTGTCAAATTAGCCGGTAGCGGCAATGCACACGTGCACCGTAAAAATACCTGCGGCCGTTCCGTTACGAGGACATCCTATTTTATTTTTCGATAATTCAAAATATTTGTAAGCTAAACCCGAAATACTTTCATTGATTGAGACACACCTGAGTGCGTAAATTGTTTGGCGCTACAATAGATAAATACCTAGGTTGCTTTAAATTAAACCGACCGTAACTAGCCTGTGCCTGAAATTTTTGAAATTCAAAAGCATTTCAATCTAAAGATAGATTCAAGGTTTATGGTAAAAAGAAACTACTATATGACGTTGTTGCACAATGTATAAAATTAGAGTGAGTCGTAATTTTATATGATTTTAATTTGTGGTGACAATTACTAATGATGTGTTATTCCAAAGAAGACTTATACGGGCTTGATAGAAATTCCAACTGCAGTTTATGCTGGAGTGCAGTATATGAAAAGTAAGATTACGACTGCGTGTCGGAAGGCTATGGCTAATTCTAAATAGATGCCTGAATGGGTTGAACGCCGCATGATTTATTTCGTAGGACAGAATAAGCTCACATCGGATGCGCCTGCGATCAAAACTGTTCTATTTTTGTACAAAATGTATCTGCACAAATGATAGATTATATATTCGGAAAACAATTGGTCTGTCTTGCGGATATTTCGATATCTTTTCAACAATGGCGTTTTTAGCTCACGACTGGGTGTATGTATGTATTGAATATCCTCGACAATATGAGACGCAGTAAACGACCGTTAATTCGTCTGAGAGAGCCAAGTACGCTGCACGCACGCTTATATGTAGCTTATCGCTCTAGAATGTTTTTAAAACTTCTGTATACCCAGATACTTAGATCCTTCTATGATGTACTCTAATTGAGTGTTAGAAGCTCAATTACTTATGAAAGTGGGAAGGGTTTCTGACCTGTAACATCAAATGGCTGGTGATTTTGAATTAACTGATGGAGCCCATTTAATTCTGTTTGTAAAATCATGCAGACCTCAACAGAGCTTATCTTCATCCAAAGTATCACATAATCTGCGAAAAGAACAAGTTTACATTGTACTAATTGCAATAGATCATATGTAAATATAAGAATAGTATTGCACCGTATGCTCGATCTGCTGTATGTCTGCCTGTGGCATCGTCATCTATTCTAACTTTCGCTTCGCATTCAGACAAATAATTTTTAACAAAGCAAGCAGATTTTTAGTTTTGATAAAACTTGCATTTTTTTAAATAAATTAAGAGTGATTAACAGCATCTAAATTTCTAGATATATCTGGATAACTGGCTTGTGCCCACGTTTAATCTTATGCTAGTGTCCAGTGCTTCCGAGTTGTGCATTAGATATATGTCTCTATCCAAATCGAATTTGTGCATGAGTGAGTATATCATCACTCTTGATGTGTATAATAAAAATTTTGCCACTATTAATTAGAGTACTTTAAAAACCAGAAAGAACTCGTCATAGGGCGGTAACTGAGCGGATTTGAACCACTTTGTTTTTGTAGAATGGTGTGATATGTCCGATTTGACAGTCGGCTTTACGACTCACATATTTTGAGCCATATACTCCACCTCGACCTGTTGCTCCACCTGCACTAAGCATGTGTAAATGACAACGCACAATGGTAAAATTCATATTAACATAACTTAGGCACTTCAATACTATTAAGCCGGGCAAAGTTATTGGTAATGAAATATCGTTAGGGATAAAAAAACTTGCGCAGTGAATATAGCTAATGAAGCTGGTGTCTCTCTTATAGCAACTGTCGATAGCTCTTATTTAGCAATTGAGAAAACATCCGGTTTCGTCCTTTTCGGCTTATTCTCCATAACATGAATGGATTCAAGCATTCAAACATTCATGGTTGAAAGTTTAATACTATACAACGCCACAGTATTATGTTATGAATGAAAATGTAAAAAACATAAGAGTATAAAAAGGAAGAGGGAAAAAATAACAAATGTAAGGCTCACCAATAATATTGACTGGCATAAGTCTAATTTGGCTTAAAACATCGCCAGGCAAGGAGATTCCACCATAGGTTGTGGGAGGGAATTCCAATGAAATATAGCAGGAACGGCAAAAGAATAGCGCCAACATTGATTTCGGGAACTTCGGTAGTAAAGGGATAAGATTCAATATTCAAGTTATGTCCGCGTGTCACTTTCTCATCACATACATCAAGTAAGTGTCTCAGTAGATGTCGTTCGGTAGACACAATTCTATAGGTCAGAAGTATCCAACTATAGACCAGTAACACTACTACCGGTGATATCTAAAGTAATGGAGCGCCTCGTTGCAAACAGCGTCACAAAACATCTGGAAGACAATTGCTTGCTCGCAGTCGAACAACACGGCTTCAGAAAAAGACACTCTTGCCTTTCAAACATTCTGCTCTCCCTCGATGACTGGACACAAGCTGTAGACAAAGGTCTCACCATACACGCGTGTTATCTTGATATGTCCAAAGCATTCGATCGTGTCAACCACAGTCTGTTACTACAAAAAATGGAGCAATGTGGCATCAAGGGTTCCTTACTAGCCTGGTATGAGGATTATCTCCGCGACCGTGTCATTCGAGTAAGGGTTGACGGTGCTTTATCACGACCCATTGCAGTAACGAGTGGGGTGCCGCAGGGATCAGTGCTTGGACCAATTATTTTCCTGATCTATGTAAACGACTTACCGAAACTTGTTCGCAGCAAAATCTTGTTATTTGCGGATGACATCAAGCTGTGGACACAAGTACGCACAACTGAAGATTGCAAACAGCTTCAGCTGGACCTTGATGCCTTACAGAACTGGTCAGTTAGAAATGAACTACCTTTCAATTTCAGCAAATGCAAGGTATTGACTGTTGGGAGATATTTTGAGTTCTCTTACACCCTTGGTTCCCATATTCTTGAAAGCACCGACAAGGAGAAGGACTTGCGTTGAAACCGTCGCATAACGCCACAGCTGTCTATGAAAAGACGTCACGAGTACTGCTTCTTCTAAAACGCGTGTTCGGGAGTTTCACGAAGCAAACTGTTCATCGAATAATTAATACGTACTTGAGGACAACCATGGAGTATGCAGTTCAGGCTTGGTCACCCTGGCTACAGAAGGACATCAGTCTCTTGCAGAGAATATATCATCGGACCACCAAGCTCGTACGTGGTTTAAAACATAAACAATACGAAGGTCGGATTACAAGCCTCAATCTCTTCGACTCTCGCTATCGTTGTCTTAGAGGCGACTTGATTCTTATGTTTAATATACTGCATACCCACAACCATCCCCTGAATCAACTATTCACACGACTACCACCACGAACAAGCCGGAGTCATAACTATACATTACTTATTCCCGACTCGAGGCTGAACTGTCGAAGGCATTTTTATTCTGTGCGTGTATGTTTTACTTGGAACTCCCTACCCCGTAACGTTGCACACTCACCCAACTTGGATATATTCAAATCGAACTTGGACAACTTCATGTCGACCAATCCAAACATTGAAACAATATATTCTGCATCATAAAGCTTTGAACCAATGCATCCAAGTAAACTATACATATTTACCCTATCAAACCGGTTGAAAACAATTTCTTCTCTATGTATTTTTACGTGATTCCTAAACTAATCAGTAGGCAAACAAACCCCGTTTTACTACCTATGTTATTTGTAATTCGCATATTATTCTGTGGTTTTTGTAAAGCTATGTGCTTTTTAGACCATTAAATTGAATTGAATTGAATTGAATAGAATAATATCGTGTAGTATCCTCCTTTGGGTAAAGTCACATAGATCCGGAAGTCTCAATCTTTCGGTGTAAAGAACTTTGCGAAGACCAATCACTAATTTTGTTGCTCTGTGACAGATTTTATCACAGAGTGCAACATCTTTTCGCAGCCAAGGAGCCCAGACCTCTACAGCATACTCCATCGTAGGGCGAAGGTAGACGTTCATTATCCTTGGTAACGTTACCAGTGAGAATCTTCCAAATATTCTTCGAAACATACCTAACGATATGCTGCCCCATCGATATATTTTCTGGCAGTTAACCGTGCACTTCATGTTTCCACTAATCCATACTCCAAGATCTTTTTTCAACGAGCTCCATGTCAACTTTTCAGTTCCCAATCGATATGTCCTATGATCATTCTGGCCGTATATTGAATGTCATATCACTCACGGCCGCTCAATTTGACACGTTGTCCAAATCCGAGATTCAAGATTCAGGATTTATGGTTGGAAAAGCTATTAACTTTATAATAAATATAGAGTGAACTATATATATATATATATATATATATATGTGTGTATGTGTGTGTTATGGATACTTCACACTCGTAGCGTTATTCGATAATATGAGAATAATCGGATTTCTCGTGATTTTCATAAATTGGCATGAAACGCTGTTAATAAACATAAAGTCCTCAAATGGATTAACATAATCGGAAAATCTTATCCTTCGCCACCGACTAGTTACATTTTCAACGTCGTGCGATCAACTACCGAAGCGTATCTATCGATTGAATTCTGAATTTGCTCTTATTCATGAACAAGGCTATTTTATCGCGCTCACGATGTTCATCATCGATCGTTCGACAGAACCACCGAGTGTGCACACCACTGAACAGTGCTGTTCACAACACTGACCTGGTGACCTCGAAAATGCATCGGGCTACATGTGTGCGGTTTGCCAAAAGTCGGTAAGTCCTGAGGCGAAGTCTGTCACGTGTTACGCCTGCCGGTCAAAAGTGCATGCAAAATACGACGAATTGCTGACCTCGGATTTGGTGGCGATTATTATTGGAGATAATTGTACCCGTGTTTCTTATTTTTGCCAAACCAACAGCGTTATCCTCGGAGTATAAAATTGGGACGAGTTTAAACGAACTGGAATCCAGTATACAAAAACTGAATGAACTGATATTATTCCAACTTCGAACTTCCAACAACATCTGCGACCATGGTGGCAAATTGGAAATACCACATTTCAAATGAACCACTGCGGGTATTTTTATTCGGTGCGTGTGTGCTTTGTTTGGAATGCCGTACCTGCCGATTCAGTAGATAAAATGTTTGAACATTTTATCTATATTCAAATCGAAACTTGACGAGTATATGAGATCTAATCGAAATGTTCCCCCACTTTTAAATAGCTATCTTCGTTCCATTGATTTTGATTTTAATCTACTATATTTACTATATATATATATATATATCTCTATATATTCATCTATCTCTCTCTCGTCTCTAAATATATATTATATATTATATTATATATATTAGAGCAAGATGTAGATCTAGGGTTATTGTAAACTTAGTGGCGTTTTAAACTATCAATCTTGATCTTGAAAATGCACCAATGTTTCCAATACTTAGAGGTTACTACCCAAGAGCCGTTAGAAAATCAATCAAAACGGGTAAGTGTTTTTGGGGATGAGTGACTCCTCGACTTATCAGAAACGAGAAGGTGCCCAGTAAAAGCCGTTCTAAAATTCCGTGGTTATAAACCTTAGTGTTATATGTACCAACGTGACCGATTCACTGGAAACACTGTACGAAGCTAAACAAAAACATGAGCTAGCTGAGTGGTATAAACGTTGTAGTCAGATAGGACTGGTTTCAGTTACTCCCTCATCAATAATTATGCTGAACCGACACCAGAATTTTTATCACAAATGTGATTCTGGCCTCTTATGTATAACGCTGCAAACTGCGGTGGACGTGGAAAACGTACTCTTAAATGCTTATCTTCTTAGAGGTGTTCCAGAGTCTGCATTTCGTATCATGCAGATCTACGATGGTGGGAGCGAAAGAAAATTTTGAGCACGATCACAAAAAGTGGAAATGCAAACAATCGATATTAAAAAGACTTTCTTGTGAATGCTTTTAGGATACAGCGAACTATTAAGGGCAAGGTCCTAGCCCTTTAAAGCTAACCTTCTTGACAACCATAATGACGGATAGTATCAAAGTGAATGGAATGGCAGAAGAAACCTACCCCAAAACGTCAAGTTGAGCTTGCCCAGGATAATTGCCGGAATCAAGCAAAAGGATAGTACCGACCCACCAACGCATAGTGATATCTGTTCAAATTAAATTTCATGCGATGGCTCTAAAAAAAACTTGAACATTCCGACTCTAACCGTGGCCGCTCATTGATAACCTTTCATGATTTGAACAATACAAACTTTATAAGATGTTTATATACAAAAGTGAAAAGCCGTTCGAACAACTTAGCGAAGATAACCGAGATATGCGCACCCTACTCACCAGACATTATCGCCATTACAGAAACTTGGTATTCTGCCCAATTGATTGAAACGGAGATATCCATTACAAATATGAATTTGATAAGAAACGATCGAGAGAGAATTGGTGGCGGCGTTGCTCTTTTTCATCATAATCGCCTCCAGTGCCGTCCAATAGAAAACACAGAATTCACCCTCGAGGATACAATTTGGTCCTCTTTAACGCTGATGTCTGGTGAATTTTGCATGATTGGTGTGGTCTACCGGTCGCCTTCATCTACGGAATCGTACAACAAAAGGTTGATCCACTTGACTCGCACTCATCAAATAACAATACTTATTATGGGCGAGTTTAACCTATCTACCCTTTATCTCACAGAAGTTCACTCCCCACAAACTCTAGAATACCGATGTCGAGAGGTACTAAACTCAGTACCTTTATACAACCATGTTCACAAATGCACCAGGAGGAGAGGTTCTGACCGCCTCTCTGTCTTGGATTTGAGGTTAACATCGGAAGAACAATCTATCGAAGTAATCGAATTCCAGGCTCCGCTGGGTCTTAGTGACGATTCAGTGTTTGTGTTCGACTATGTTTGCAGTACTCAGCAATCGATTGATCCGAATGGGGTAGTTCGACGGGTAGATAAATTGGACCTGAGTAAATCGCTCGTGCAGATTCCGCATTTTCAGACAGACAACACAAGCCCTCACCCGCAATGGAACGAACTTGTAGGTTTTCTGAAACTGAAGATACACGAGAACTCACAGATCGTTCAGAAACGGTGCATACATGAACTTCGTTTTGTTGTCCGCAGCAGAACAAAAAAATGGATTGTACTGAAGCGAGCAGCGCGGGTGCAGCATAAAGCCAACATTACTTCTACTTCTTG
This sequence comes from Atriophallophorus winterbourni, assembly GCA_013407085.1. NCBI lineage: Eukaryota > Metazoa > Platyhelminthes > Trematoda > Plagiorchiida > Microphallidae > Atriophallophorus > Atriophallophorus winterbourni. Next base: position 2,211 of record JACCGJ010003944.1, on the reverse strand, counting down.
GCAACATTTCCGTATGTTATGCAAAAAAGTGACTTCACCTATTCGAGAGGATAATGAAGCGCACCAATTGATGTTGCTGTCAAAAATGGAATGCCACCCTAATTTACAATACAAAATCATGAAGCCAAAAGCAAAATTCAAACCACGTATTTTTTCCATCCATAATGGTGAAAAACTCACTAAGATCGCGTTGGAAACCGCAAATGTTTGCATAAAAGCTTTCAATGGAACGTTGTTAGTATTCAGTCGACTCAGGATCGAGACATCGGGCGAAATTTGATAATCCAGAGATTGTCGCAAGTCAATTGCTCAAACTAAATGTAATAAAATCCGCAGGTGCGAATGGTATCACACAGGATGTGCTCAGGTTCTGTCATCGTCAGCTTTGTGAACCGCTTTCCAGCATGTTTAACTATTCGATACTCATGGGAGTGGTAACAAAAAACTGGAAATCCGGCGTGATTGCACATAATTTCAAAGGCGGCTGCCGATCTGAGGCTGCAAATTATCGTCTCGTCACACTGTTATTGGTAAGGTGATCGAACGTATAGTCTCGGAAAGAATGGTTGCAAACTTCGAATTAAGTAATTTGTTTTCGCCAGCGCAGCAATGATATTAAACCAGGAGACTTTGCCTTATAAACTTCGTCCGGCGTCACAGAAAACACTAAACTGACCGCTGACATGTTAGCAGACATTTATACCGGAGATTTTTGCGCCGAAATCCACTGAACCTGATCCAGAATCAATCATTCGATTTTACCTACCGACGTTGAGTGAAGCATTGATTACTCCGATGGTGGAAGCGCAGCACATACGAAAATTAAACGTAAAGAATTATCCACGACTAGACGAGATAACTCAAAACCTGCTCAAAACCTGCAATGCGCAACATTGTGTACCTCTATCCTGCATGTTTAATAATTTGCCCGAAGCTGGTGTGGTGCCAAAAGATTGGAAACTGGAAAAAATATTACCCATTTAAAAAGTTGGCTGTCGTTCTGAAGTTATAAATTACAGTCCGGTGACACTGCTACCCTCGTTATCAAATTTTTTTGAGCGGATAATAACCGCAGAAATAGTGCGACATCTGGAAACGAACGAACATTTGACAGTTACTGACAACACTATATGAATTGATAATTGATTACCTCAGAAACAGACATCAGAGTTCATGTGGACGGCCTATTATCAAACAAAATCGATCCAACCTGTGGTATTTCATAAGGATCAGTGTTTGGACCAATACTGTTCCAGATCTCTATGAACGATTTGCCAATACCAAATGATAGTAAGATGGTTCGGTTTGCTGATGATATAAAAGTATGGATGGGAATCAGCAATGCTGATGATTGTATTTTGCTACAAAACGATTTGAATGCTTTGTAAAACTGGTTATCCGAAAATAAACGGATTTCTATCCCAAAAGTTCAAAACCACTAGCGGATTCCCACAAGGATGTGTGCTTGGTCCGCTCATATTTCTATTAAAAATAAAAGATTTACCCACCTTATATAATCCAAAATGTTTGTGTTCGCGGATGATATGAAAATTTGAGCGCGAATCAGCTCTGTAGATGAGTTTGAGAAACTGCAACTGGATTTGGACAAGGCGTCAAATTGCGCAGCCATGAATGATACAAAGTGAATTCAAAGTGCTTAAAGTTGTAATGGTCTAAAAGCATTTAGCTTAACAATAACAGAGGATGGAGTTATGAGGTATATACAATAAAAAATAAAAACAGGAAAACTCATGTAGTGTAAATCGTATCAAAGTTTGGGTTGTCTCTCAAGTGTTTGTCCAAATTAGCTTTAAAAATATCCAGGTTGGCTGAGTGTGTAACAGTGGAGGGAGGGTGTTCCATGTGAAACTTACACGTACAGCATACGAATATCTTCGACAGTTCAGTCTTGAAGTGGGAATAAGCACTGAAAGTTCATGTTTCCGACTGGCACGGGGTGGCGAGCGTGTGAAAAGTTTGGACAAGGGATGGTTAGGGACGTGCATAATATTGTACATCAGTATGAGGTCACCTCTCATCGACGACAGCGAAAGTCGAAAAGATTGAGACTCCTCAAACGTTCTTCACGTGGTTTAGCAGCTAGTCCGGGTACAAGCTTTGTGGTTCGGTGGTAAATACGCTGCAGAAGATTGATGTCTTTATGTATCCAGGGTGACCAAGCCTGAACAGCGTACCTCATCGCTGGTCTCA